>JAVIAB010000124.1:30301094-30596285 GCA_032433765.1 Megaustenia siamemsis
AGTACAACCTGCGGCTGCCCTGCTGCCTTGCAGGTATGCTCGGGAGAGTAAAAGGCTAAGGGAGGGTACCCTGAAGTAAAACAACCCCACTGCCTTGTGGGTGAGACTTTTTAGTCAAAGGCTAGCAGAGCCAACAGTACACAAACTGACGAAAGGCAACAGAAAACGACATTCATAATTTCTTTGTACAATCATGAAATGCCACAATAATAGAATTCATGACAACAATGTTAAGAGGGAGTCCAATGGAATTCTCTCGTTCAGTAGTGGACATCATGTGCCACAGGTGATACTCGATCGTCATCAAGCTAGTGTAAGCAAAATAAAGATAAAATCGACTCTGAAGATAGGTACTTGATAGGTGAGAACACTCAGGCAGAAGGGAAAACTGGAAAACATCAAACAGGAAATGAAAAGCATGAGTTTACATTTATTGGGACTGTGCGAAATGAGATACACTGGATCAGGGGAGATATATTCTGATGAACATAAAAATAATCTATTCTGGAGGTACTGAGCACCAAAGAGGAGTAGGTATCATCTTGGATGCAGAAAGAGCAAGAACAGTGAAAGGCTTTTGGCCAATATCTGACAGACTCCTTTTAGTGAAATCGAATGGAAAGCCAAAAGATATTGCACTTCATGAATACAAACCATGTGAAAACACCATAGTTCTAGGGGATCTCAACGCAAAAGTAGGAAAGGAAAGAGTTGAGGAAGTAGTTGGTTTTTATGGCTTAGGCTAAAGGAATGAAGGAAGTGACAAACTTATTGACTGGGCAAGAACACACAACATGATGATAGGAAACACCTGGTTTAAGCAACATCCAAGACGTATGTGGACATGGAAAAGCCCAGGAGACAAAGCATGTATTCAAATTGATTACATAATGACAAACAACAGATTTAGAGACAGTCTGGTATGTGTGAAAACTAGACCAGGGGCAGATTGCAAGTAGTGATCATCTACTAGTTGTGGGAAAGCTTAGAAGCTTAGAGTAAAATTAAAAGCCGCAAAATGAGCCTCAGATAACATCAAGTTAAATTTAGATCTACTCAAATCAGACAAGAGGTTACAAGACAAATATCATCATGTGCCATACCAGCTGGTGTAGGTGATCATGTCCCTCCACAATCTTCTATCCACAGTGCATCGTATCAGTTCTGTTGTTGACTGTTTTCCATGCCATGACACTAAGCTATCCAGTATTTTCTCTCTTTGTTGTCCGCGATCTCTTTTTCCTTTTATTTTGCAAGTTGTAACCAAGTATTCCAACTTTCCTCTTCTCATGATGTGCCCGAAAAATGTTGATTGCTTCTTTCTGATGTTTTTTAAGAGCTCCCTTTTTGTGTTGGCCTCTTTGAGAACTTCCTCATTGGTCTTTTTAGCTGTCCAGGGAACTTTCAACATTCTTCTGAGAAATACCATCTCTGTGGTCATCTACTATCCATGATTCGCTTCCATAGGCCAGAATTGGTTCTATATAGCACCGATGAACTCTCTTTCTGACTTCTATTGACATAGAATTGTTGCATAAGATATTTTTCATTTTCTGAAATGCTATTTTGGCCTGAGCTATTCTGCTTTTTATTTCTGTGGTGCATCTCCCATCTGATGTTATTATTGTGCCCAAGTATTTGAAACGTTGCACTTGTTTCAGATTTGTCTCGTTTATTTTTATGCTGCATGATGGTGGTGATTGTTTCTTCGATATGACAATTACTTCTGTTTTCTTACTATTCAGACTGAGACTTTTCTTGTCGCTTTCTTTTACTATTATGTCTATCATTTCTTGTAGTTCATTCTCTGTCTCTGCTATTAAGACTGTGTCACCCGCATATCGCAAATTATTTATGTTGTGACCGTTGACTTCAATTCCTTTTTTGACTACTATTGATCTCATAATATATTCGCTGTAAAGTGAAAACAAGTCCGGTGACAGAACACAGCCTTGTCTGACTCCTTGCTTTATATATTGGAATTGTCCTGTTTGGTTGTTAATTCGTATAGCTGCTGTTTGTTGCCAGTACATGTTTTTTATGATTTGCAGATCCTTGCTATCAATGTTTAATTTCTCCAGCATATTGATTATTTCCACATGCTTTACTTTGTCAAATGCTTTTGTGTAGTCTATAAAGCACATATACAGATCTTTCTTTACCTCTATAGATCTTTCTATCAATGTTCTTAAGATGTATATTGCATTATTGGTGCCCTTTCCTTCCACAAATCCACATTGTTCCTCACTTATTTCTGGTTTTATTTTGTTCCTTACATGTCTCATGATTATTCTTAGTAATATTTTAGTCATATGGCTCATGAGACTAATAGTGCAATCGTCTTCACAATCAGTAGCTCCTGACTTCTTTGGTAAGGCTACAAAGATAGATTTTAGTAGATCTTCAGGTATGTGACCAGTGTTATATATGTCATTGAGTAATTTTGTTATGACTTGTACTCCCAGCTCTCCTAATGCATTTATCTCTTCGATTGTTATATTGTCAGGACCTGGAGCTTTGCCTCTTTTCATGTGTTGAATTGCGTCCTCCACTTCACTCTGCATTATTGGTGGTCCTGTGTCTTCATTTGAATTGTTTAATTCTGGTTTTTCATCATCATAGAGTTGAATTATATATTCTGTCCATCTTTCAATCGTCTTCTCCTGTCCCATTATTATATTTCCTTCCTTTGATTTCACACATCCTGAAACTTTTGACTTCTTTTCTTTCTGTTAATTCATTTAACTGATTGTGCATACATTTTGAGTCTTTCTTTTGAAGACAAATATAACAGGATAAAAAAATAACAAATATGAGTATAACAGATTAAATAAAGAACTTATAATAAAACGCAAGAATCAAAAGAAGCATAGCTAAAGCAGAGATGCAAGGAGATTGAAATGCATCAAAAAGTTGGTGCCAAAGCTATATACAAACAAACTGAAGAATTAATAGGAAGAAAAATGCAAAAAATAAATGGATGTTTAAGATCAAAGGAAGGAAAATTGTTGATTGAACAAGAAAGCATAAGAGAACGATGGACAGAATACATTAAAGATCTTTATAATGATGAACGAACAGAAGTAAATATTAAGGATAATGGGGAAGGACCAGAAATACTCAAAGAAGAAGTGGAAGACACCTTGCGGCATATGAAAGCAGGAAAAGCTCCTGGACCAGATAATATAACTAAAGAAGAGATTGAAGCCATGGGAGATTTTGGAATAGAAATAATAACAAAAATATTGAATGATATCTACAACAGCATATATATACCAGATGACCTGCTCAAATCAATAATTGATAATCCCTACCAATGAAATCTGGTACGATTGAATTTCGATGATCATCACACAATAAGCCTTGTGAGTCACGTGACTAAGATATTACTAAGAATCATCATGTGAAGAGTGCGAAACAAAATCAATCCAGAAATTAGTGATGAACAGTGTAGTTTTGTTGGCGGTAAAGGAATGAGCATTGCTATATACATCATAAGATTTTTAGTAGAAAGAGCCATATAGGTGAAAACAGATCTATACCTATGTTTCATAGATTATACTAAAGCATTTGACAAAGTAAAGCACCAAGAAATAATCACAATTTTAGAAGGCATAAACATAGACAGCAAAGATCTAAGAATAATGAAGAACATGTAGTGGCAACAAACAGTGGCCATAAGAACTTAAAATCAATAGGGAATGTTTCAACAAATAAAACAGGGTGTTAGGCAAGGTTGTGTGCTGTCACCAGATTTGTTTAATATTTATAGTGAGATTATTTTAAGATCCATAAGGGGCATGCCTGGAATAAAAATCAGAGGGCATAATATAAATAATCAAAGGTATGCTGATGATACAGTCTTAATAACTAAGAGTGAAAATGAGTTACAAGAAATGTTAGACATTATTGTGAAAGAAAGCAAAAATAAAGGACTCCGCCTTAATAGCAAGAAAATCACTGGAGGCTGTAGAAATGTTGTTTTACAGAAGAATGTTGAGACAGAATACCATGGACAACTAAGAAGAGTAAGAGAAAACGATTTGAAAGAGGCCAAAGCAAAACGAGAGCTAATTTCCAATATTAGGAAGAAGCAATCATAATTTTTTGGTCATGTAATGAGAAGGGAACAGCTGGAATATATTGTGACAATTGGAAAAAAATCAAGGGATGAAGAGATAGAAGGAAGCAAAGAGAAAAGAAAAGATAGCAGACAGCTTAAGACTGCTAGGCAGAAGGTCAACAACGGAAATGATAAATAACTGTCGAGATAGAAAATTGTGGAAAGACATGATTACCTACACCAGCATGCACAGTACCTGATGATGAGTCCAGTCTATAGTTGATAGTACCCACCCTACATATCATAAAATAATAGTATTATATAATATATAATGTTCAATATGAACTAACTATGATTTAGCTATGATGAGTTTATAGAGTAGAGTGAGTTTTATTGATAACGTCAAAAGTCATGACCCTATGGCATAAGGTATAAAATGCTATACTTAATAAATATTAACAACTGTAATACTATACTATAATAATATAAAATACATAGTATAGTATAGTAGTATAGAGTTAGAGTATACAACTAATACTATCACTAACTATTATATGATATGATGACTATTTACTTTACTATATATTAAATTAATATTATTTATATACACTATAATATAATCATCATCATCATCGAGTGCGTTCTCCGCAACGAAGGTTGGCTACCATGGATCGCCATTCTACTCTGTTTCTTGCTTTGATGGTACAGGCTGTCATAGATTGACTTGTCCATCTTTTGATGTTACTCGTCCATGTTAGTCTTGGTCTGCCTCTGCCTCTTTTACCTTGCATTTTTCCTTCCAATATTACTTTTAGTAGGCTGTTGTGTCTTTTAACATGCCCCAAAAATTTCATTTGTCTTGTCTTAATTGTATTTAGTAGTTCTCTTTTTATTTTCATTTGTTTTAAAACTTCATCGTTTGTTATCTTTTGTTTCCATCCAATTCTACCTATTCTTCTATAAATCCACATTTCAAATGCTTCAATTTTCTGTTCTGTTTTCTTGTCTAATGTCCATGTTTCTGCACCATACAGGAATATTGAGAAGATGTAATGGTAATTTCCTAGTTTGATCAGATATAGTATTTCAGTTTGGAAGAGTGATGTCCCCTAAAATATGTCTGCCAAAATACAGTGGTTCTACGCATTCTTGGCGTTGGGTCATTACGCTGGCATGTAATCATTTCGGAGTATCTTGATTGGGCGTTGGGTCCAGGGGTTAGGTTTAGCTTTAGTGTTAAATATTTATAAATACATTATATTATAACGCGTGACAAAAACGACGCCACTCGGCCTAATTATGATCTTCTGATCGAAGGGAATTGTGCGGTTGATTACCAATCGGCGTAATGACCCCAACGCCAAGAATGCGTAGAACCACTGTATTTTGGCAGACATATTTTAGGGGACATCACTCTTCCAAACTGAAATACTATATCTGATCAAACTAGGAAATTACCAAAATTACTTTTTGCCATACCTATTCTTTTGTTTTTTCTCCGGCTTGGTATAGAACCGTTGATCAGAGGTTTAACAAGCCGCTATCATAAAAACGATGTTGTTAATGAAACGTAGACCTGATACAGTCTACGCCCTATGGGCCGGTTACGGCTCGAAAGGTCAATAGATAGATAGATAGATAGATAGATAGATAGATAGTACTTGGTATAGCGTGGAATGAATTCAAAACAAGCGAGGAAATTAGATCGCCACTAATATCTTCAGTAAAAAAGAAAAGACGATGGTCATATGTTGGACATGTGATGAGAAGAGATAAGAACCGAATAGCAAAACAAGCCCTCATGTGGGAAACAACATGTAAAAGAAAAGAGGAAGACCCAGAGAGACATTGAGAAGAACATTGATGAGAGAGACAAGAGCAGCAGGAATCAGTTCCCTCAATGAGATAGAGCTGACTGCACAGAACAGAGACAAATGGCGAGATTTGATAAAATATCTTTAAAAAAATTGAAAACTGCTAGAACCAAAATTCAGATAAGAGAAGGAGTATCTTGGTCTACGCCCTATGGGCCGGCTACGGCTCGAAAGGTCAATAGATAGATTCTTTTGTTTATTTCAATTTTACATTTTCCATCATTGGTTATAGTATGTCCCAGGTAGTTGTAGCTCTGGACTGTCTCCAGATGTATTCCCTCAACTGTGATATTTAATTGTAGGTCTTGAGAATTGTATTTGTTTATGATCATAGTTTTAGTCTTTTTGATATTCATATCTAGAGTCCATATTATTTGTTTGTTATGTTTTTTATGAAGTTTATAATTTATAGTTTATCTTATTTATAATATAATAGTATTATTAATATTATTATATTAATTAAATAAGTAGTAGTATCATTGACTGTATTAAATTAGACCGAAACTTAAACCATCTTACCACATCAAATCATGTCAAATGCTTACTCTATGACAACACAGAGACAACTTTCGTTAACTTGAACATTCCTGAGAAGCCTTCTCTTGTCTACCTCTAACCTCTGACCTTTACATAAAAGTCCCGCAGAAAGGTTGCCAGAAAATGATTATGATTTTAGGCCAAACAAAACTATATCACCCGTGTCACCTGAAATGTTCTGACACAGACACCCAAGTGCAGCTCATATTATAATGGAGACAAGGCGAATGACAGCAACAGAGCTGGAGACTGCAAGCGACTCATAGATGATGGCTTGCGCCAGGATGTGAATCAGAACTATACAGACCCTACGCCACTTCTTCGCGGTGCCTTTAGAGCTGGTCGAGCGTGTATAGATCGTAGAGAGGGAAGGCAACCCGGTACTAAAAAATGCAGTGCTGAAGTCGGATGTGTTTGGCCGAAAGACGCAAATAAACCCCAACACATCAACACTACAGACGGATCTGTAAGACGACACGAAAGAAGTGCATGGGCATTTACAGCACGCTCGGCAGGCAGAATAGCCAAGGAAGACAGTGGTGCATACGCCATGACCACGAGTAGCATGACAATGGAGGTGATGGCAGTGACCAAGGCATTCAAATGGTTAGAGTCACAAGACTACACCCACGCATGTATACTGAGTGATTCGATGAGCATGATAAAAAAAGTGGAGGCGGGCTTTGTACGCATGCAATGGGTAGAGTCGTTGCAGAAATCCAAAATACGTAAGGTCACCTTTGTCTATGTCCCTGGACATGCGGGAGTACGGGGAAATGAGAGAGCGGACAGGTTGGCTAGCTGCGCTGTCGTTGAGGACGGGCAACCGATGGATCGGGCGGACATCATCAATGCACTCCGAGATGTGGGAAGAGCACAGGACTTCGACAAACACAGATCCACGTCACTTCTTCGGATGATGGAAATGGGAGTTAAGATGGGCACAGCCAGAAATGAGAAACTTAGTGGCCGTGTTAGAAGACTTATCAACCAACATAGAACTGGAGTCGTCAGTCGCTGGACACTGAGGGAATTGCTGAGGAGGGGATCTGAGCACCTATGGACATGTTCGGAGTGCAATGATGATGACCCGCAAATAACTCAATAACATCAACACTAATTTAACGCCCCTTTTACAAACGGATTACGAAGAAGACAATTAATTTCTTTAGTAGTCATCAGATAAACGCCAGAAATAATGCGATATTATCCTCACTTGAACAACTTACACTTACACCATAATCTTGCAAGTTACACCATAATCTTGCCTGGTGTAAATTTTGAGAATGTTTGCAGATGGAACGAAGTTACTACAATAACTGTTAACTATCATCGTCAGTAATAACCATGGCTGCTGACGTATGTGATTGTGCCTCTCCGCGACTTTCTATCTCTGCTGTTTAAGAATAAATATTGCTGTTGACTTCCCATCTAAAATTATCGTCTGTTATCACTGTCTTGTAACTGTTCTCTTTGTTTTCATATATTTCTCACACATTTGTTTTAGTTGCCACATTTGCTGTTCACTTTTCATGACATAAAAAAAAATTACGCTTGTTCCTCCTGATCTTGGAAATAATTGGTAACAATAAAGGAAGGAAATAAATAAAGGTTCCCTCCAAGCCTTAAGTCGTGTGGGGAATCCGGTATTAGTTCCCATATTTTCAGTTATCAGCGATACATTTTATGAGATGTGGTCGGTATTACGTCAGATCGCCCTACTTTTCCAGAAAGAATCTCTGGTAGCCATTTTCGGAGGCTGGGTGAAATCCGAAGCCGTGATAGTCCGAATAAAACGAAATTCACATCTACAAATTGAACCTGCACCCTTCTGGCAGGAGCAAGCGCCCAACCACTCAACCACCGTGGCTGTTGTTACCAATAAATCCTACTCTGAGTCTCATAATAACTTCAAGAAAATTAAATTATATTTTATTTCTTGATTTTATTTTAAGTGAAGTTACCAGAGAGAATGTCATAAAAATCTGTACTGTATCAGTATCTATCTATCTTTCGTTCGCCCGAAGTATTGTCATATCTTAGTGTGTGTGTCATGTTAGTCATATCTCATATCTTGGTGTGTCCGTGTTAATCATGTCTCGTATCTTTATGTGTGTCTGTGTTTAGTCATATCTCATATCTTAGTGTGTGTCTGTGTTAGTCATATCTTTGTGTGTGCATGTCTGGGTTAGTGATATCTCATATCCTTGTATGTGCATGGCTATGTTAGTCACATCTCATATCTTTGTGTGTGCATGTCTATGTCGGTCATATCTCATATCTTTGTGTGCATGTCTATGTTAGGCATGTGTCATATATCTTGATGTGTGTCAGTGTTAGTCATGCCTCGTTTCGCTGTGTGCATGTCTGTGTTAGTCACATCTCATATCTTTGTGTGCGCATGTCTGTGTTAGTCACCTCTAGTGACTTGGGCAGCCTTGCAGGAAGATTGGGAAAATCAAAGGCTAAGGAAAGCAAACCTGAATAAAATGCTGGCTGAAATCGGATGCACTGGGCCACTGGCGCAGAACACAGTGCAACGTATTAACGGGTGTTCTGTCAGAGTGGATCTGGCAGACTCTAATTGTGAAGTCGCATTGTCGGTACTTGTCTGTGGGGGCGATCAACACACTTAACCTGACAGCTGACTTCATGTGAGAGTCTGCAATCCTACTCTGATTGAGTCCTGATCGCAGAGAGAGAGAGAGAGAGAGAGAGAGAGAGAGAGAGAGAGAGAGAGATTTTGTATACACGCACTACTGTTAAGCATTCGTTAATAATGTTGTTGGTGGAAAGTGGAAGACATTGAGGTATGTTAAATAAGAGAGAGAGAGAGAGTGTGTAAGATTGGGAGGGAGGGATAGAGAAAGAAAGAACGGCAAAACTGATCAATGTAGTTCATGTATTGTATAAATAAGTAGCTTTAACGCCAACTTTACAGTTTAATGACAAGGTGTGCAAGAACTTCCTACAAAAGCCTGTTCAAACCAAGTGGTATTTGGCAACATGCAATGTGTGCTCCAACTATTTATCGTTTAATTTCTTCTGAAATTTGTCTACTTCATTTTGTAAACAAAAAGTTATGTGCAGACATAAATACTATTGAATAGCAAGGCAACTTTTGGACATTTCATGTGATCATTGGATACTAGTCATTGGGGAAGTAAGTTGTTTATGTGAATCTAAAAAATCTGTGAATTTGTTTCTTTTAACAAAGTGTTAATGTAAGAAAATATCACTAGCACACAAATTTAGTTTGAAAATTCAAATTTGTGTGTGGTGAATGACAAATAGGAACCATTTTCATCAAATATCAATTTTAAGAATAAACGATTTTACTACTTTCAGGACATTCCGAAATACTTTAAAAAGTAAAATGTTGAGCAGATAAATACAAGCAGCCGTGGCTGATGACGTCTATTGTGTTTTTATGGGTTTTTTCTTCTTCAGTGTTCAAGTCTTTTGGTCATGCAGACTTTGACTCTGTCCTGTTTCATGTTGGAATTGTAGGAACAACATCATGATGAGCTGGTCACATGGTCGGTACTTGTATATGGAGGGGTAAGAGCAACATAATGGCACGCGATGAGCTGGTCACATGGTTGGTACTTGTATCTGGAGGGGTAGGAAGAACATCATGATGAGCTGGTCACATGGTCGGTACTTGTATCTGGAGGGGTAGGAACAACATCATGATGAGCTGGTCACATGGTCGGTACTTGTATATGGAGGTGTAAGAGCAACATAATGGCACGCGATGAGCTGGTCACATGGTCGGTACTTGTATCTGGAGGGGTAGGAACAACATCATGATGAGCTGGTCACATGGTCGGTACTTGTATCTGGAGGGGTAGGAACAACATCATGATGAGCTGGTCACATGGTCGGTACTTGTATATGGAGGGGTAAGAGCAACATAATGGCACGCGATGAGCTGGTCACATGGTCGGTACTTGTATCTGGAGGGGTAGGAACAACATTATGATGAGCTGGTCACATGGTCGGTACTTGTATATGGAGGGGTAGGAACAACATAATGGCACGCGATGAGCTGGTCGCATTGTCGTTACTTGTATATGGAGGGGTAAGAGCAAAATCATGGCACACGATAAGCTGGTCGCATTGTGGGTACTTGTATATGGAGGGGTAAGAGCAACATCAAGGCACACGATAAGCTGGTCGCATTGTGGGTACTTGTATATGGAGGGGTAAGAGCAACATCATGGCACACGGTAAGCTGGTCGCATTGTGGGTACTTGTATATGGAGGGGTGAGAGCAACATCAAGGCACACGATAAGCTGGTCGCATTGTCGGTACTTGTATATGCGTGTGTGCCCCGTTTTTTCCTCTAAATCTACGTCGTAGGTGACACACTCCGTCTTCGGCAGGCTGGATCTTGTTGATTTGGTTTATATTTTTCTTCCGTACTTTTTATTTCTGGTTTGCACAATTTTAGAACCACTGATGTTGTACGTTATATAGGCATTCGTTGCAGTTGAACCGGTTTCGACACATTGACGTACATAAGGTAATGTATGTTGACTTTGAGGTATTGCGACAACAATTTAACCATGTCACGTGACAAACATAATTACTGGGGTTTATTTTTTTGTCGATGATACAGAAATATACTTCCCTATAAAACAGTCTATGCCATTTTGGCTTGTCGAAGCTAACACTTTTATTACCAGAGATGGTTGTTAATGAATAATAAACAAAATCGACAAACGCCAGATCGTCGCACATTACGGCTGCTTGAAGATTTATTTTATCCAGTGATGGGCAGATTGCCTCTTTTCTTTTTAAAATTTTAAAGCGCCTTGGTTGACATGCCAGCAATAAATCCACGGGAAACTGATGATAATGTCGCGGATTAGTATGGTTAAATCAGAAGCCAAAATAAAATTAACATACGTAGTTCATACAAGCCCAAAGTCATTAATTTGTAGATATAGTCCTATAAACATGTGTTTGCATGCGAGCGGTCATGTATTTTTTCAACCCGTCAAACGACGCGTCACGTTATCTGGCTTAAGTTATTTTTCGTTCATTTAGAACTAGTCTTCCTTCTTATAATTTATGCAACTTTTTTCTTTGTCAAAGTATCAAATATATTCTTTCTCTCTATTAGTGTGTGAATATATTGTATATGTTGGTTACACAATGCCTTGTTGATTTCCCCTGCTGTATGTGTTGTTGCCCTTTTCCTTCTGACGGTAGACAAAACAAGTGGAGGAATTTAAATACCTAGAAAGTCCAGAGACAAACGACAATTCACAAACAGCAGAAATAGAAGATGCAACAAAGTTTGTCAAATCATTGGACAGCTATAACCACTATTGTCCAAAAAGGAAATAACTAGAGGCAAAACGGGAACTTTACAATACAATCTTCATCCCAGCGTTCGGCTACCAAAACCAGTCCTCCAAAACAACCCCAGATGCAAGAACAATAAGAAAAAAAAAACACTATTGAGATGAAACGTGTTAGACGCATAACATGAAATAGTTCAAGAGATAAGATTAGAAATAAAGAAGTTAGAAAAAAGCTAGGAATAATTTCCACCATTGAATACATAAATTAGCAACAGAAAAAAAAAATATTTTGGCCACATGATAAGACAAAGATCAAATCACGACACGAAAAAATGTAATAGGGTGAGAGGAAGAAAGAAAGAGGATAGATGAGGGGAGAGAATGACAAAAGAGAATAGAGGGAAGGAGTGAGGAAAATAAGGGGAGAAGGGTAAGTAACAAATCAGGTAGAGAGAGTGAAAGGTGGATGAGAGAAAGACGTGAAAGTTGAGAGAAAGGGGGAACGTGAAGTCACCTCAGGGTACTAAGTGACTCTCGAGAATTGCAAGAGAGTCACGTGTAACGAGAGGCAGAAGGAAATATAGGGTTATCTATGATGATCACATTGCCCTCAACTGCGAAGCTCAATACAAAGAGTTTCCTATTCATCATCATCAAGTACTGGGCCTAGTGGCGTAGGTGATCATGTCTCTCCACAACTTTCGATCTCGGCAGCTATTTATCATTTCTGTTGTTGACCTTCTGCCAAGCCATTCTCTTAAGCTGTCTGTTATTTTTTCTTTTTGCTTCCCTCTATCTCTTGGTCCCTCAATTTTTTCAGTTGTTACAATATATTCAAGTTGTTCTCTTCTCATTACATGACCAAAAAATGATGATTGTTTCTTCCTAGTATTGGAAATTAGCTCTCTTTTTGCCTTGACCTCTCTCAGAACATCTTCATTACTCTTTTTAGCTGTCCATGGTATTCTCAACATTCTTCTGTAAAACCACATTTCTGCAGACTCCAGTGATTTTCTTGTCTGTTGTCCTATTGTCCATGACTCGTATCCATATTTTAAGACTGGCTCTACATAACATTTAAGAACTCTTTTTCTTGTTTCTATTGTCAAAAATGGATTGCATAGTACTTTCCTCATTGTTTTGGAAAGCTGCTTTTGCCTGAGCCATTCTGCATCTCACCTCTGTTGTACAACCGTCTGAGGTTAACAAAGTTCTCAAATATTTAAATTCACTTATCTTTATTTTGCACTGAGGTGATGTCTTTTTCTTTGTTGCTACCATTACCTCTGTCTTTTTGCTATTAAGGCTGAGTCCTTTATTTTTGCTTTCCTTCACTATAATGTCCAACATTTCTTGTAACTCATTTTCACTCTTAGCGATTAATACTGTATCATCAGCATTCCTTAGATTATTAATATTATGACCTCCAATTGTTATTCCAGGCATGTCCCTTACGGATCTTTAAAAAATCTCACTATAAATATTAAACAAATCTGGTGACAGCACACAACCTTGTCTAACACCCTGTTTTATTTGTTGAAACATTCCCAATTGGTTTCCAGTTCTTATGGCCGCTGTTTGTTGCCAGTACATGTTCTTTATTATTCTTAGATTTTTGCTGTCTATGTTTATGCTTTCTAACATTTTTATTATTTCTTGGTGCTTTACTTTGTCAAATGCTTTGGTGTAATCTATGAAACATACGTATATATCTGTTTTCACCTCTATGGCTCTTTCTACTAAAGATCTTATGATATAAATGGCATTGCTTATTCCTTTATCTCTAACAAAACCACACTGTTCATCGTTAATTTCTGGACTGATTTTGTTTCACACTCTTCGCATGATGATTCTTAGTAATATCTTAGTTATGTGACTCATAAGGCTTATTGTGCGATGAACATCGCATTCAATCGCACCCGATTTCTTTGGTAGGGCTATGAATATTGATTTGAGCATGTCGTCTGGTATATATCCGCTGTTGTAGATATCATTCAATATTTTGGTTATTATTTCTTTTCCAAAATCACCCATGGGTTCAATCTCTTCTTTAGTTATATTATCGGGTCCAGGAACTTTGCCTGCTTTCATATTGCGCAAGGCGTCTTCCACTTCTTCTCTGAGTATTTCTGGTCCTTCTCCACTATCCTTAATATTTACTTCCGTTTGTTCATCATTATAAAGATCCTTAATGTATTCTGTCCATCGTTCCCTTATGTTTTCTTGATCAATCAACAGTTCTCCTTTCTTTGATCTTAAACATCCAGTTTTTGATTGCGTTTTTCTTCCTGTTAATTCAATTTGTTTGTATATAGCTATAGCATCTCCTTTTTGTTGCATTTCAATCTCTTTGCATCTCTCTTTTAGCCATGCTTCTTTTGCTTCATTGCATTTTACTACAATTTCTTTATTTAATCTCTTGTACTCATCTTTATTTCTTCTTCTTGTATCCATTAGCTGCAAAATATCTGTCATCCATTTCTTTCTTGAATTTGTCCTCACTGGTGGTATGAACTCTTTTGATGTTTGTTGCATTGATTCTTTTAGCATTTCCCACTGTTCATCAATGCTTTGTATCTTCTCTATTGCATTGTACCGGTTCTGAATTGTGATTTTATATTTGTCTTGCAGCTTCGTGTCTGATTTTAGTAAATCTAAATTTAACTTGATGTTAACTGAGGCTCGTTTTGTTGTTTTTAATTTTACTCTAAGCTTTCCCACAACTGGTACATGATCACTATTGCAATCTGCCCCTGGTCTAGTTTTCCCACACACAAGACTGTTTCTAAATCTATTGCTTATCATTATATAATCAATTTGATTACGTGCGTTGTCCGCTGGGCTTTTCCATGTCCACAGACGTCTTGGATGTTGCTTAAACCAGGTGTTTCCTATCATCATGTTGTGTGTTCTTGCCCATTCAATAAGTTCCTCACCTTTTTCATTCCTCTTGCCTAAGCCATAATGACCAACTACTTCCTCAACTCTTTCCTTTCCTACTTTTGCGTTAAAATCCACTAGAACTATGGTGTTTTCATGTGGTTTGCATCCATGAAGTGCCTCATTTAACTCGTCGTAAAATGTATCAATTGTTTCCTCTAGACTGTCTGCTGTTGGTGCATAAACGTGTATAAGATTTATGTCTATTGGCTTTCCATTCAATTTCACTAAAAGGACTCTGTCAGATATTGGGTAAAAGCCTTTCACTGTTCTTGCTCTTTCTGCATCCAAGATGATACCTACTCTTCTTTGGTGTTCAGTACCTCCAGAATATATCATTCTATGTTTATCAGAATATATCTCCCCTGATCTGGTGTATCTCATTTCGCAAAGTCCCAGTAATTGTAAACCCATTCTTTTCATTTCTTGTATGATATTTTCTAGTTTACCCTTCTGCATGAGTGTTCTCACATTCCAAGTACCTATCTTTAGAGTTTGTTTAATCTTTATTTTGCTTACAGCCGCTTGATGACGATCGGGTATCACCTGTAGCACATGATATCCCCCACCGAATGAGGGTTTTCCATGGGAACCCCCCTTAATGTTGTTGTCGTTATATCTAATGTTGTGGCGATTCATGATTATACAAAGAAATTACGATGGTGGTTTTCTGTTGCCTTCCGTCGGTTTGTTTACGGTTGACTCCGCTAGCCTTTGACTAAAAAAAGTCTCACCCACAAGGCAGTGGGGTTGTTTTACTTCAGGGTACCCTCCCTTAGCCTTTTACTCTCCCGAGCTTACCTGCAAGGCAGCCACAGGTTGTACTGTTTACTGCATACAGTAGCAGGTTTCCTATTACTTGATGTAAAAGATAGATTTAAAAAAAAAAACTGCTACTGTGTAGATACCAGACTATGTAAACTGACTAAATTTATGCGGGACTGCTTTTTAAAAAATGAACTATTATAATATGACACCACATCAATATTGAAGCTAATTGGCAGACACTACACAAGAAGCATTTCTTCCACCCATTCTTGCTGATAAAAAGCATGTCTCATGGAATGTGTTCAGCTCATCTCAATTTGCTGGGATATTTGCAACAGTTTGCAGATGTCTAACTTATAGATCCCATCAGATTTTCACGAGAACTTCAGCATTTGATACATGAATTTGCCATTATTTCTTTTAACAGTTTGTGGTTTGAAAATGGATTATCTGGCAACCCTGTTGCAGGGAGACATGATAGTGTAGTTGTGAACACAAGCCGCCAATCGACTTGGGTTTGATTTTTTCTATATAACTATCCACAATTTGCCTGGCTTGTTTTCATTTCTTTTGAGGTGACTTACTATCCATGTCTCACTAACATATAATATGGTAGTGACAGAGACGGCACAGTACATTTTCAGTTTGGTTAGTTGCAAGGTTTACAATCCCACATATTGTCACAATTTAAAATAAAACAGAAGTAATGAATTGAGGAGAAAACAAGCTGCCAGGAAGAATAGAACAATCTATATAGCCACTATTTATATGACAGAGCCTCCACGGTGTGGGGAGAAAAGAATAGAGCTACTGTTACCTGACATGCATGTTGTAAGAGGCGACTAAGGAGGTTTGGAATCGTCACCTGTGCAGTCATCTTTACACACACAGTGCAAGAAGACAAGTTTGATGATGTTATCAACACTTATGATAGCTAATATTTCACTAAGAAAGTTCAAGGAAACTGTAAAGGAAACCACCCAAACATTTATTGTGTAGCTCTAGCAATATGTAGCTATGAACAAGAGTTTGTCTAGATGCTATAAATGTAGATGTAAAAAAACTGGCCAGATGGACACAAAGGGGTGAAGTAAAGTTATCCAGTCCAGGATGCCACAGACCAGTACCTGTATATCATCCTCTTGGCACTTGTAGTTCTACTATAACGCTCAAAATATATAAGCAGACTACAGATAGTGAACAGTGGTAACAGACAATACAAACAAAATTCCAACCTAGACTTCTTTGTTTACTCAAGTTCCAGGAACATGTATCATTGTCGGCCTGTTATCTAAAACCATACTATTTTATAAGAAGAGTTGTCAAAAGTCAGACCTTTACTTTATTACTGGCCTTGTGGAGGAGACTTATAAGTCTTGAGGGAAATGGCAGTCCCCAAGCCTGAGACAATGTAAGCTTGTGCTAGATATAGATAAATGAGCAGATTGAAATTCAAAACTTTAGTCATGTCACAAAAGTTGATTAAACCATACTCCATTTCCAGAAGCTGGCCCAGAAAATAGATACTGGGTTAGCTAAGAGATTTGGGATTGAAGAAGAAAACAAATTTGGTTCTAAAAATAAGTGAAGTCACTTACAGTTGAGCTAAAAGGCATAAATATATAAATATAATATATATATAAATCTGAGCTTCCTTGTAAAACTTGACATACGAGGGCTGATCAAAAAGTATCGGTACTTTCTTAATAGGTTCGGAACCAGCGAACAGATTGTATTCAAACTGTACACATATTGACCTTGATATATGTGTAACACTCTGTGCAAGTTGTGTCGTTGTAGCACGTGTGGATTAATCACGGCAGCGCCGTGACGTTAGCCATGTACCACGTGGTCGTCGGATTTTCAATGGCGGAAAATGACGGAAAAAATTGCGCAGAGAATTTGCATTAATTTTTGCCAAAAGCTTGGTGATACTTTCACAGAAACTTATGAAAAGTTATACAAAGTATATGGGGAAGAGTGTATGAGCCGCACACGAGTTTTTGAATGGTTTAAGCGATTCCAAGACGGCAGAGAAAATGTTGAGAGTGACCACCGGTCAGGACGACCTGTCACCAGCAGAAGTGAGAAACACATTGCCGATGTGTGTTCCACTGTGCGCGAAAATCGTCGAATCACCATTCGAGAGTTATCAGAAGAGCGCAGCATTAGTTTCGGCTCAGTTCAGGCCATTCTTACTGAAGATTTGGGTATGAGACGCGTGTCTGCCAAGTTCGTTCCAAAACTGCTTTCAGCTGACCAGAAAGACAACCGGGTTTCTGCTGCCGCAGATCTCATTGACTGTGTCGAAAACAATGAAAACTTTTTGAAAACAGTCATAACAGGTGATGAATCGTGGGTCTATGGTTATGATCCAGAAACAAAGGTTCAGTCTTCGCAGTGGAAGACCGCAAACTCCCCGAGACCGAAAAAAGCTAGGATGAGTCGCAGCAAGGTGAAGACCCTTTTGATCGTTTTCTTCGATTACAAGGGCATTGTTCATCACGAGTATGCCCCTTCTGGTCAGACAGTAAACAAGGAGTATTACATTGAAGTTCTGAGGCGTTTGAGAGATGCTATTCGTCGAAGAAGACCAGATTTGCATGCGTCCGGTCAATGGCAGCTCCACCACGACAACGCACCCGCCCATTCAGCGCAGCTTGTACAGCAGTTTTTGGCCAAACACAACATTCCTCAGGTCAGACAGCCACCTTATTCTCCAGATCTAGCTCCCTGTGACTTTTTCCTATTTCCCAAACTCAAATCCCACTTGAAAGGAAGAAGATTTCAAGATGTGGAGGAGATAAAAGAAAATGCGACGAGGCAGCTTCACACCATCTCAGAAGATGAGTTCCAGGAATGCTTCCGACAATGGAAACAACGTTGGATTAAATGTGTGGCCTCAGAAGGGGACTATTTCGAAGGAGATTAAATTTCAAAACTGTAAGTTGTGTAGTTTTTTTTTTATTGCAAAAGTTCCGATACTTTTTGATCAGCCCTCGTAAAGGCCATTTATTTAGGATGAACAACAAAGAAAAATGGTATGGTTTTCTGGGTAAAAAGAGTGGGAACTTATAGATGGAGGAATCAGTAAATTAAAAAAACATGTTATATCAAATGATATTCTTTCTGTCATTGATTATTCATTCACAGACATTTGCTATTCTCAAACTGTGTTTATCAATTTTTTATTTTTTTTCGGAATCCTTTGTTATTAACTTTGTGTTACATATGTTTTAGCTCCCTGTATCTCACATGTTTGAATGTGGAATTCAATGTGCGTGCCTCATCACTATTCATTCTGTGTTACATGTTTAGTAAATTCTTATATCACCAGAAATATATGAAAGTCATATATTCAAGATGGGTGTGCGTAAAAAGTATTGGATACAAAGGTCCATTATCATTTTCACAAGAACTGACTGACCTCTTGTACTATAATCTCTATTTATTAATCTTATATATATATATATATATATATATATATATATATATATATATATATATATATTTGCGTTCGCCAGCTTTCACCTTTGGCGAAGTCCCTAGAGACTAGGAGCTATTTTTTATCGGCAGCTGCGTGCACAGGGGACCCTTGTCACACAGGCAGATAGCTGTCTTCCGAGGTACTCATATATTTTTTCTGTTGATGAGTAATTGTCGTTTCAAGTTGGGCCTGGTTGAGACCTGAGGTTATTGTCATAGAGAGAAATCACAAATACCAACTAGTGCAGCCAGAATTTGAACTCACAACCTCTCTGTCGCGAAGTCAATGCCTTGCGCCCCCCCCCCCCATGTATATTTTAAAATCAGTGTTTGAAAGCTTTACCACTGTAGCTGATCCAGCCATATAATAAATCTGTTAAATAAATGCATGGCATACAATAAGACTAGATACACATTAAATGCATTACCAAACAAACAACAAATTTGACAGCAGTTTATGATAAAAGAATAGAATGTGTGACAGAAAAGAGATTTTATTAACAAAAATGTATATGGTCAACAAGTATGCCATTAATATAAATCAAGGATGACAGAGATAATTTCATGTATTCCTGAGAATATCAAATGGTTTTTTAATCTGAGATATCATGTAACATTTTTTCTTGGCCATAGATTGAAAGGACACTGTAGTCTAGCAGGGCAGTAGCAAATAATTTTCAAGTCTCTCTCTCTCTTCACCATGAGCAGGGTGCCGCAATTCTGGTCCACAATGTGCTTCTTATATCTGTTTGCAAGGCTGTCTTTGGTCCAATTCTCTAGTGCTTACCCTTCAGGTCAACTACATGACAGTACATTGTCTTTGGATGTGAGTTTAACACCCATCCATTCCAGCAACTGCCTGCTATGGCTGCATGTGTTCTCTCTTGACTGCAAAGAAGTCATAGTTGCTGACATTATTTGGCCATAATATTCTGAAACATTTTCCCAGGCAATTTGTCTGCAGTGACGACCTTGTTATCCTATAACAAGCAGTACTGAGCTAGTTCAATAAGTGCAAAATGATGAAATGGTAATCACACTCACACATGCTCATGGAACAGGACAAAACAATTACAATAAAAAAAATGGTATCTGTCATATTTGAAGTTATTGCTGTAATTAAAAAAAAAACATTTTAATGTTTCCTTTTTTTCTATAAATAAATTTATCAAGTATTGTATCGCATATGTTTTGAAAGTATTTATGTGTGAGATTACTTTTTTCTATTTCTAAAATACATATTATTTTGTAAATACACATGTATTAATATTTTTACAGCTGTTTTGTCAACTAAAATATTCTCACAAAGGTACATTATATCGACTGCTATTTTTTTTGTCATGCTTACTGACATGATTCTATTCAAGACAATATTTCACTGTAGCTATTTAAAATGGAAGCATGTGCAGAATTTGATACAAAATGTTTTCACACCTGAATTTATAAGTCCTGATACATGAAATAAATGCCACTATGTTACATAATCAGCTTGCAGGATTAATTTCTTCTGTTGTTTCTTTTGTTTCTTTCCATTTCTTTGCAAGAGCCAAGAGTTTGAGATTTGGTTTAGCCAACTCCTCATCTGGGAAGATGTAGTCAAAATATTCCTCCCATCCAGCATCCATCTGCAGAACAGTACATATTGAATCAACTAGAATTTTGGTAACTAACTTAGAGGTGGTAAAATATATTAAAATAAACATAAACAGAACCAGTATTGTCAAAGAGATATATAATAAACAAATAACACAATTGTTTATGAAGAAACAAGACACCATAATTGATTGATGGGAAAAAGGCATCATCATCATGTGCCATACCGGTTGGTGTAGGCGATCATGTCCTTCCACAATCTTCTATCTATAGTGCATCATATCAGTTCTGTTGTTGAATGTTTTCCATGCCATGACACCAAGATATCCAGTATTTTCTCTCTTTGTCGTCCATGATCTCTCTTTCCTTTTATTTTGCCAGTTGCAACCAAGTATTCCAACTTTCCTCTACTCATGATGTGCCCGAAAAATGTTGATTGTTTCTTTCTGGTGTTTTTTAGGAGCTGCCTTTTTGTGTTGGCCTCTTTGAGAACTGGGAGCCGCAAAAGCTCAGTGGTTAGTGATCAGGACTACAAAGGACAAAAGGTAGGGTTCGATCCCAACCGACGGCTTCCGGGTTCACCTAGCCTTTAATGGGTACCGGATTTTTTCCGGGAAAGTAAAGCGGCATGGGCATAATATCGACTACATTACCCCAAAAATCATGTGCCAAAGGTCTGTTTATGGTGACTAACATCATATTCCCTATACGCCACTTGGCGTGACAGGGGCACATTACTTTTTTTTTTCTTTGAGAACTTCTTCATTGGTCTTTTTATCTGTCCAGGGAACTTTTAACATTCTTCTGAGAAATCTCATCTCTGTGGCCTCTAATCGTCTTTTCATTTGTTTGTCTATTGTCCATGATTCGCTTCCATAGGTCAGAATTGGTTCTATATAGCACCGATGAACTCACTTTCTCATTTCTATTGACATAGATTTGTAGCATAAGATATTTTTCATTTTCTGAAATGCTATTTTGGCCTGAGCTATTCTGCTTTTTATTTCTGTGGTGCATCTTCAATCTGATTTATTACAGTACCCAAGTATTTGACGCGTAGCACTTGGTCAAATTTGTCCTGTTTATTTTTATGCTGCATGCTGTTGATGATTGTTTCTTCGATATGACCATTACTTCTGTTTTCTTACTATTCAGACTGAGACCTTTCTTGTTGCTTTTACTATTATGTCTATCATTTCTTGCAATCATTCTCTGTCTCTGCTATTAAGACTGTGTCATCCGCATATCGCAAATTATTTATGTTGTTACCGTTGACTTCAATTCCTGTCTACTATCTATCTATTGACCTTTATACGTGCATACATCTCCTATATGAATTTTGTCTAGCAGTTTTCTGATATTTATCAAATCGCCATCTGTCTCTGTTCTGTGCAAGCAGTTCTATGAGCCGATTGCTGCTCTTGTCTCATTGTTCTTCTCAGTGTCTGATGATTGCTTTGCTATTCGATTATTATCCTGTCGTATGATCGTCTTTTCTTTACGATATGATTGGCGATTTCTCTTTAATTCGTTCCATTCTATACCAAGTTTCTTAGACATTTATTTTCGAATGCGTTCTTGTTTCTATATCTCTTGTTGTTTTCAGCTTTCATACTGATAGTACTGATTTCTGCTAATGAGTTTTGATTTCCAAACTTTTCAAGGCTTCTGACATGCTGCCTTAGTCTGATTCTAATTTCTTTGCTCGTATCGATCAATGTGACTTCGATAAATGATCGATCTCTTCTAGTTGTTTTCATGTATATTTTGTCACGTTGAATTAACTTCATGATTTAGTCTTTCATGTCATATATGTGTCTACTATTGATCTCATAATATGTTTGCTGTAAAGTGAAAACATCAGGCGACAGAACACAGCCTTATCTGACTGAAGCAGGGAGGTAGCAGTGATTAAAGAGTGTACAATAAGATGGGAGTGAGGTAGGAGAAATCGAGGGAGATAAGAAGGGTGAGTAAAATAGAATCATGGGATCCATGAGAGGCGAACACGTCGTGAGGCATGGGAATTGTAAGACAATGTAGAAACGAGGCAGGGATGTAACAAGTGGTATGATTGGTAGAAGGGATAAAAGGTGAGACAAAGAATAGGTTGGGACATTCATTCGAGACGAAGTGAAGGTTCGATACGGACGGTTGTGTGTTTTTTGTGTGGCTACCGGTATCGGGAACAGGGTAGAGTTAGTCACCCAAAAGTGAATAAGTAAGTTAGTTGGTGTGTCGTCGCGACAGGGAACAGACCTTATTCCAGGAGCAGTGATAAGACGAAGTGTTATAGAGTAGTGATAGGATAGGATCGAGTGAACGTAGTAGCAACCAACATAGTAGTGTCCAATTATGAGTTAGTTCACTAAGTTAATCTTCATCAGACATATGAAGACAAAATGTAGTTGTGCAAATCGCAGCAACGAACAGTCAGTGTCAAATTGTGAGTTAGTCACCACGTGAATCTTCATCAGACATATGAAGACAAAATGTAGTTGTGCAAATCACAGCAACGAACAGTTAGGGTCAATTTGTGAGTTAGTCACCATGTGAATCTTCATCAGACATATGAGGATAAATTGTAGTTGGGCAAGTTGCCGCAAAGAACAAATTAGTGTCAAGTCGTGAGTAATCTCACCAACTTAGGCTTCATGAGAAGCAGCGAGCTAGACGTAGTGGTGCAGTTTAGCAACTACGACCATTCAAGTGACAGTAGGGAGGATAAGTCAATGAGTCAAGCTTCATGGGGAAGCATGACAAGATAGTGGGGTGTGCAGGCAGCGACACCACGCAGTGTACGTGGCGCTGAGCGAGACAGGCTCGCTAGGGCCCTATCAACCAAGACAGGGCTAGATAAGGGGTATGATGCTCCAGGAGATAACAAGATAGGCGAAGTGAGCGAAATCAATATCGTCGGCTTCATGAGTAGCAATCCGGTTGCTGTGGTATGCTAGTGGGAGAATTCCTAGGCAACTACTATCTAGAGGAAGTTAGGAGAGGCAAGAGTGGAGTGAGATAGTGCAACAATCTGACAGTGTAGGGTAAGAGATAAGGCCAGGGAAAGCCGCAAAGTGAGTGGGCAATGTATTGTACAGTGGACATACTATTGTAATTGTGCATGTGAACATGTTATGTGAGATGGACATTGTTGTGAATAAAACCACAGGTGGGTTCTTTTTATCTGGTGTTGAGTCAATGCTTGTTCGAGCGCTAGCTGTATTTGTCCGTACCTGGTGAAGAACGAAGCTGGCTTACAAATAACCGACAGTGTAACACTAAACAGCACGGAGTACGACGGGCAACGATCAACACGACCAAGGGTGTCATATAAGGGCAGAGTCAAACGTGGCGACAGTTCGGAGCAGTGACCATCTATCACAGGCAGAGGTCGACTTGGCTTGTCAGTTCACACACCTTCAAGTCCAGTGCATGTGTGCTGTAATGATTGCTGGCTGATCATATGTGCATGTGATACAACGAAAAATTCTAGCGTTGAGGTCAAACGCCAAGCACTCCACAAGTGGGTTACGTGTTCAGTGATTCGGGCGTCACTAGGTGTCCCTGCAAGGCGTTGACACCTGAACAAGTGAAGGCTCAGGTTTTGACGAGCCTTCACCGCATCAAGTGCCAGCTGGCCTATCAGTGTGTGTAAGACAGGCCTCGGCGTGGCTTGAAAGGGGCAAGACAAAGAAGCGAGAAGGCGGTTATATGACTCCTAAAAATAGAAGATGCTAAAATGTGTGGAAATATATCTACCTTTTGAGCCGTGGTCGGCACATAGAGCATAGACCCAGATACTTTTTCTCTTCTCTAAATTTTCTTTCTAGCAGTCTCAATCCTTGCAAAGATATTTTATCAACTCTTGCCATCCGTCTCTGTTCTGTGCAAGCATCTCGATCTCGTTGATTCCTGCTCCCGCTGTCTCTCTGATCAATGTTCTTCTCAGTGTCTCTGAGTTGGCCTCTTTTCCTCCTACCTATTGTTTCTCACATGAGGGGAACAAACTTTGTTATTCGGTTATTATCCCTTCTCATCACATGTCCATCATCTTTTCTTGATTACTGATGATAGTGGTTGATTGGCGATTTCTCTAATTTCCTTGTTTGTTTTGAATTCGTTCCACACTATACCAAGTATTTTCTTTACTTTAATATAGAGGATATTTCATTTAGAGGAAAACAAGAAAGTCAAAGTATGTGTGGATAAAAAAAAAAAATTTTCTTTTCATACATATTAATGGATTGAACAGACACTAGAAGATTTTAGCATCGAAGTGATCACAGACATATGCAATGACATATACCATACAGGATACATACCAAATGAACTAAATACATCAACTTTCATTGCATTGCCTAAAAAGAATGGTGCAGTTGAATGCAGCGATTTTAGAACAATAAGCTTAATGAGCCAGGTAACAAAAATTTTACTAAAAGTTATACAAGGAAGGATTCAGAATAAAATTAATACTGAATTAGATGAGCAGCAATTTGGATTCAGGAAAAACAGTGGGACAAAAGAAACCATATTCAGCATGAGGACATTGATTGAAAAGTACATAGAAGTAAACAAACTAATATATGCCTGCTTCATAGACCAAAGCTTTTGATAGAATAAACCATAATCAACTTATAGACTGCATAAAAGATATAAATCTAGACGACACAGACATACGACTAATATGTAATTTATACTGGGAGCAAATAGCAATAATAAAATATACCAAAGAGAACTCTACGCCCATTGATATAAAAAAGAGGAGTAAAACAAGGATGCATCCTATCACCAAGCTTGTTCCATCTATACACTGAGCAAATCTTTAAAAACATCTCAGAGATGCCAGGCTTAAACATTAATGGAAAGATAATCAATAACCTAAGAAATGCTGATGATACTGTATTACTAGCAGAAAGTCCTAAAGATCTACAACAATTACTTAATGAAATAAACATGACAAACAAAAAATATGGATTAGATATGAATATCAAAAAGACTAAAACTATGATCATAAAGAAAGAAAATTCTCAAGACCTACAAATAAATATCAAAGTTGAAGGACTACACCTGGAGACAGTTCAGAACTACAACTACCTGCGACATACTATAACCAGTGATGGAAAATGTAAAACTGAAATAAACAAAAGAATAGGTATGGCAAAAAGTAATTTTAATGCCATGAAAAATATACTAACAACAAAACACCTGGGCTAAAACTAAGAATATCAAAATGTTACATCTTCTCAATATTCCTGTATGGTGCAGAAACATGGACATTAGACAAGAAAACAGAACAGAAAATTGAAGCCTTTGAAATGTGGATGTATAGAAGAATAGGTAGAATTGGATGGAAAGAAAAGAAAACAAACAATGGAGTTTTAAAGCAACTAAAAATGAAAAGAGGACCACAAAAACACATGAAATTTTTGGGGCATGTTAATAGACACAACAGCCTACTAAAAGTAATATTGGAAGGGAAAATACAAGGTAAAAGAGGTAGACCAAGACTAACATGGACGAGTAACATCAAAAGATAGACAAGTCAGCCTATGACAATCTGCACCATCAAAGCAAGAGACAGAGTGGAATGGCGCTCCATTATAGCCAACCTTTGATACGGAGACGGCACTCAATGATGAATGGGTTGAGCTGCCATATATTTTGCATCTTGTGCCCCAGGGCATCTGTCTTTAGCAAACATCACATTTGCTTGAGATTGCTCTCCTTACCATATTTTTTTTTTGGTTGGAATTCCTGCAAGGCAGCAGTTACAATCAGAGTTGTCTCTTCTAGGAGAGCAGCCATATCATACTAATAACCTTTCCTACTCTGGTTTGAATCCAAGTTTTCTACTCTTAAATGGAATGTCTGCATGGACTAACATACTGTATTCATTTTTATCCGGTTTTCTTCCCCAGATTTTCTAGAGCATGCTCTTTTGATGTGGTACTTGATATTGGACTTAATCTTCTCAAATTTGCTGACATTCTCCAAGTTACCCAAAGTGGCATGAGCAAGAACTTTGCCTCACGTGGGATGGACTTGGGTAACTTTCACATGAAAGACAAGAGTGATGATCCCAAGTGTCAAAGGGCATGAAGATGATTAAATGATTTTCTGAGGCAAAGTTACATTTGTTGTAACTAAAACTATGTGTTAACTTTATGCTATTTAAACTGTAATGTGCTGAAGATAAAGACACACACAAAAAACTATAAAGCTATTGTGTCTTACCCCATCATCTGTTTGAATCTTCTTTCGCTTCTTGACTTTCTGAGGCATCAATTTCTCAACTTCTTGCCTAGTCTGCTCATCCCCAGCTTCCTCCTACAAACATCATCAAAGAATTTAATTATACATTTAATTCATGCAGGTGTCAAAAAAAAAAAAGATCTTGTATTATAGAATGAGATATGACATTAAAATGTGAAACAATGACAGATGAAATTACAAATACATGAGCTGATGACAACCAATTATTTATTTGTATGCAAATACTACAGGTGTTCAATTCCTATTCCTAGACTGGAGCTTTAAAGGACAGTAGTTGATCAATGTATTTATGATAATAAGAGACATGATCAGAGAATGTAGGATGTTTATCAGTGTGGCAATAATTACATTTTGTTTACTTTTCATTCCCCATGTAACTGATGATTTGCCAAAGCAGTAGTGGGGTTTCATGGATATGGCAGAAATACTGATGCCACTGTCTGCACACTTATTGGACGATGCAATTGAAATTTATGAATTACCTTCAGGCTGTGAGAAATGGAAAACTTTTCTTCTTACATTTGATCAACACATGTTGTTGTGTACTGAAGGGCAAGAACAATGTTCAATCATTTGCAAAGTGCTCCAAGTATGGGCCACACTTTACAGCTCTACAGTAATGATATATGGGAAAACCAAAGCCAGGAAGGTCCAGGAATACACTGAGACGAGAAGTCATGGAAACCAACAAGAACAATGATCTAGACTGGAAAGAAGTAGAGAAAATGTCCAAGATTAGGGATGAATGGAGAGAACTGGCCAGTGGTCTTTGCTCTAAAAAGGTAGTCCAAGAGGCTTTGATTGAAAGATGCACCTTTACCTACATTGCGTGTTCATGTAATTATCTTTAACCTGTCTCTCTCTATGTCAATACGTTCCTGAAAAATTTCATCATTGCCATTTATGTTCCAAAACTTTAGTGGAAGTGTGACAAAATTACATTTTCTGGAGTACAGGTTTGATCCTGCTTTGAACCATATAATGTTCTTTGGTTTCCCCCCCTGTTGCTGATTACTTGCCCATTTTTTTTAGAGTGCTGTAAACATACCTCTTCCTCTGAAATGATTACCATTTTTGGAGCTATTTCCACGTTTCACACTCTTAACAGTAGTAATTTTCATACCACCAACACTGGGCACTTCTGATTCTCTATGTATCATATAGAAACAACACCAGAACCAACCATAGTTGGGGAGCTACATGTCTTAACTTCGAGTAACATAACTGGAAGTCAATGAATATTTTCTGCTGCTCCGCTTTACTGAAAGGATTGGCATACTACAGTATGGTCTGTTCTGAGTAGTGGAGACTGCACACAGGGCAGTGGCAGATATTATCTGTCTGAGTGTCCGTGTTATGCAGCATTTCCTTTTTTGGATAGATATATTTGATATGTGTATATTATTGTACAATTTAGGTACAAACACCAACTAAAAATACTGATATTTCCAAACAAAATCAGGGAAAAAAATGTATTCTGTGAATGGGGTTCATATGTCCCCATAATATGTGGCAGTTTAATTAAGAAGTTAAAATATCATAGAAATGACTACAACAATGACAAATAACCATAATCAACAACAGAGGCCACACAAAATATATATCCCTCATACCTCAAGTGACTGCCAAGCCTCTAATAACAGTAACCTCTCCTCTTTGTCCTGTGAGTTTTTCAGAGCTTTGTTAGCCTCTTTGAACACAGCTCTGGACCTAGGTAGGGCACCTTCCTCTGGTACAGATAATTCAAATTTGGCAAAACTGATCCATACCTTAAAGAAAACAAAAAATGTTAGATAAAACGTCACTTAATTTCTACACAATTTTTTTATTTACTGTGCAACAATCCTGTGACATGGTTTATGTTGAAGAATCAAATGTCTATTTTAGCATTTCTGATAAATTCTACATTCTATACTATTTCTCTGTTAAGTCATGAACATAAATGACTTGTTGAAATAAAAAAACTGCAATCTTCACTGCATTTTTCCATGACTGGGATCATGCCGGGAGTGATTGTAAGATCAGAGAATAAAGGCAGCTTGTCCAATGCAGTCACAGCGAGGTGTTTGGGTATGAGATTTTATTTCACATTTTTATTTCAGAAACAGACTAAAATGTCTAGTCTGGCCAAGTGAGTAGATAAAAGAGGGAAGGTTACCCTGTACTAAAAAAATCCTGTGCTGAAGTCGTATGTGTTTAACTGAAAAGCGCAAATATAAGTTTTACTGCAAACCACAACACAGCGTAAGCATGCACACTTCACATCCTTTTAAGAGCAGATGACGGAGATGTGTATTACATTTAGTCATCGAATGAAAGGACTTCTGGTTCCAAGATGGCGGACTCTTGACCGCTGCAAAAATTGCATTTGGGAACAGATTAATTCCAGCTCTCCAATGCAATTTTCTGCATTAAAGTCAATCTGATGTTCCACTTAACAAATTTGCGCCGAAAAAATATGATCATCATATATCATCATTTTCAGGAGGACGTGAACTTCCGGTCTATATGGTGGATAGGCGGCAGGAACCATTAAAAGCTATGTCTGAAAAGAGTTTCTTGTTGCAGTTTCCTCATATTCCAAGTCTGGCTTGTTGCAGGAGCTACTGAGTTAAGTGCTCTGTGCACACTGTGTGCTTCATCTGTTTTGATATTTCGATATTCTGATTGTTTACGATGAATGATGATATTGTATGATGGAGAACAGATGGCTGTGTTCACTTTCTGTGTGGTTTCGCCTTATGTCTTTTGGCGTGTGCTGAGACTGCTATGATGGGGACTACAGCTACCTTTCTTTGTTTGGGAGATGAGATAATAATTCAGATGCTTCCACATTTCAGCAATTATGGATTTTAATTCATTTGCAGTGATACCGGGGCCTTCCTAACCTTAACCATAAATGCAAGCAAACAAGTAAGTGACATTAGTTTACAATTTTAGATAATTCCATTCAAATGTACAAAATAATTCTGGAGATAAAGAAATAAAGCAAACTCACTAACACTCATGTATAAATAGGCATGCTTGCTACTACATATGCTCTAGAATATATACACTATATTTCATCTGTATTCACTGATAGTTATCATACCTTAACATGTTGGGTCCTCTCTAGCAATCTTTTGTATAATTTACGAGCATTTTCATATTCTTCTTGGTCAACTTCAAAGTCAATGTATGCCTTCCACAATACTTCTGGCATATCCAGACGAGGCTGATTAATAGCCAACTCAAGAACTGCTCTAGCTCTGTCAGTGTCACCCAGAATTGTCTCAAGTTCTGCATACTGGGGAGAATAGATACAAAACAAAAAAAAAACTTTTTTTTGGTTGCCTGCTGTAAAATTATAATTTTTGATCTATTACCATAAAATATTATCAACATTTACACAATTATATTACATGGCAAACATATTGCTCTCCACGTTTGAGAAATTTGGGATCATGCGATCTCTTTCACCCTGTTGCCAGGACAGAGTTTGCAGCCCTCACCAGGTCTTCATATTGCCCCCATAATTTTTGTTGTATGTCCATGTCGATGGGCCAGGTTTGATGACAAAGTTTAGCACAATAGAAGAAAGTACTCCAGAGTTAGGGCCCCTCTTCCGCAGTGGCATTCATCAAAGTTCATCAATACTAGCCGGTAAAGGTAGCTTTGGATGGAATATGAAGTGGTATCTCCTGGCGAACCCCCCATAGACATCCAATGTGCAGGTGACATTAACATGTTCTAGACAATAGGGCTACAGCTAACTTACAACATATAATCTATTTCAACTTCATCAGGTTTTTCTTATTTGATACATCCATGTGAGAATTACATTGCATTGTTATGTTAGACATGTGTAACACCTGCCGATGCACTAGGCATCTCCCTTTTCCTGGTCCCAGCTTTAACCTATCCTGGGTGATCGCTTAGTAGGAAACAAATAATAATAAATGAATATTATTGTGAACAGAAACTTCCGAGGCAACAGATCAGGTGAATCACTTCAGGGGAAGAGGTATGTTTACAGCACTATGAAAAAACTCACAAATTATCAATAACAGAAAGACAAAAAAACACAGAACAACAGACAGCCCGAAGCAAGTTCGAACCAGTATCCTCGACACAGCGCCTTGCCACAAGAGACTATACATTACGGTACATGGCCAACTACTTGGTTGTTAGTTTAATGCATAAAACCTCATTTTATTGTAGAACATCTATAGAGTTATGTTGCATGGTGTCAGATGTGATTGATTATAGGTGAGGCTGTCAGTGCTGGCTCATGCCAATTTGATAAAAGTCAGTAAAACAGTAAAACCTGTGCTAAAATCCTTCACTAAACTCAGCATGAAATGTATTCATGCCTCTCTTACATTAAACAAAACAGAAATATTGCTGCATATTGTGCTTAATCATCAAAATTGTATATATTAAAAAAAAAAAAAAATATTTCAGGTATCAGCTAATAACTACTGACCTTCATCCATGTTGTACAATTCTCTGGACTGAATTCCAGAAACTTCTGGTACAACATGCGGCAGCGATCAAATTCTCTCAGCTGAAGCTCTAAATCAATATAACCTCTAAATATTTTGCTCTTTGGACATCTGCCAATTGCTGTTCCCTGGAAAATTGAAGAAAAAAAAAAACACTAACAAACCACGGTGGTAAATAAATACTTATAGATTAATGTTAAACTTTATAGAAAAATATTTGTTAATTGAATTTGCCAATACCATAGCAGAAACATCAAATGTAATAGTACGAAGCATGTTCAAATGAAACCCGCCTAGCTGCGCCAAGTGGACATATGTAAGAAGCATGATGATGTCACACCTGATGCAATAAGAACACACCAATGTGCAAGTGTTCATTCTCCGTGTAGTTTTCAATAGGTTTGCTGCAGACCATTGGAAAAATGGCAGGTGTGATATGGAATCCACATTTTTTTTTTACTATGAAGGGCTGCTTATGGCAGACTTTTACTGAAAGATCCTTGTGTCAATATCAATGCCATTCGTTACAAAGACAACCTGTAAACAGCCATCAAGAATAAGAGACCCGACATGCTTTCACATGATGTAATTCTGTTGCTAGACAATTGCTGTCCACATGTTGTGAACATTATGCAGGAAAAGTAAGCAAGGAAATGGTGGAAAGTTTTGCAACACCCAGCCTACAGTTTCAATCTGTCACCATATGACTTTCATTTGTTCTGACCCTTAAATAATCTACAAAGAGATAATGATTCAAATCTGATACGGACGTCATGGCCTTGGTGACAAAAGTTCAATGAGTAACCAAAGTAATTTTTTTATTTTTCTTGGCCGACATCCACAGTCTATCTAAACAGTGGGATGCGTGTCTAAATACCTATGGTGACTTTTTCTAAAGTGGTGCTGATGTACCTTACATATGTTTGTTTGGGGGGAGAGAATGAAAAAAATACCTATTAATTGAAATTTGGCAAATTTTTTCATATTGATTGTATCTCACAAAATGGGGAAAAAAATCCTACAGCAAAATAAACAAAATAAATACTCAGGGGTCAAATGTTATGAGGCTGGCTCCAACTGTCCAGCTCTCCTATGGGTTTAATTTCATAGACCACAATAGTTATAGCAATACAAAGATCTACAAGCAATCAAACATACACACCTCGTTCTATCCAACTTCTACTCAGTTGTTCATGTATACCAAAGTCTGTCAGAACTCTTGAGTTCACTACAATTGTCCAAGGTGGACCCATATTTCTACTCATCCTAAATCTAACCCTAGAGCATTTCTCTTCATACATGCTGACATTCTTAAATGAAACTCTAAACCTTTCTATACCCAATGTCAGCCATTCTCCTGGATGTTATCACAGCTTTGCCAGCACAATCCTTTATCTAATTTCTGACAACTCTTTCTTCTCCGAGTTAACGGCAAGGGCTGACTAATTTCTGACAAAGAAAAAAGCTTATCGTATTCAATCACATGACCACAAACTGGACATGCGAATACACAGGATAACCTTCAAAACTGACAATGCTTCACAGTTGCTACATATCTTATGATGTACAAGGTTAAACTACCCATCTAAGGTTCTATTGTTAACCCTACTAACATTAATTCTAATACACTGTTATACCCTATAAAACCCAAATCTGGTACAAGCAATCAATAGACCAAAACTGACCTACTGCTGGGATCAGGATCTTTTAATCAGAATTGATAAAGAATCTTCAACTACCTCTCCCTGGTATTAGAATAACTAGCCAGCACAACTAGCAAATTTCACAGAAGAAAAACAAACTTGATATCCAAAAAAATGAAGCATCAAAATAAGATGCGATGGGTTGCAAGACAGCATGCTGTGAATCATGACTACAGGAAACATTCCAATTTAAATCCTTGTGAGGGTGTACAAGGAACTGAAGCAAAAACTGAATAAACAAAGCAGAAGCAGCTACAAAATCATGACATGCTTCATTATCAGCACCATTATGTGACATACTAAACAACTTGTTTGCTTACCAGAACCTTTCTTGCACCACCCAGATTTTTCTGCCTGATTTCAAATTGGGCCAACATGAGCCAAATTTTGGCAAAAGTGAATTTTTTTAGAGGAATGATATCTAGACAGGCCTTGTAGACCTCTCTTGTTCTATCTACATCTTTGGCTTCCAATTCCTCAAATAGAGCATAGTTGATCCAAAGGTAAATGTACCGTCGCCAGTGCCTTTTAACCTACAAAATACAATCATGAGACAATCTTTAGTGAGAAAGTTTAAAACAATTTCTTTTCTTCTTAAGAAGATCATAAAGAATGGTACACAAAACAATTTATTAATTAAAATAAAAATATTGATGGATTATGGTACAATATGTACTCAGGACATAAATGAAGACTACAAAAATTATTATTTTAAAGATGTCTCTGGTTTAAAGATAAAACTAGGACAGTGAAGGGTGCACATCTATATATATATATATAAAACACTTCTTAATGGATTAGAGAATTTTAGAACATGATAAGAAATATATACTGAGAACTTCTTTCTGTAATTGTTTATAGTAACATCTTGGCATTTGACAAGAATATCATACAGAAATAAAAAAAAATCTGGAGTCAAGTTTGTTGCAAGAAATGTGAAGTAGTTGAAAGGATGGATGAGACTAACCAGTAAGTTGCAGGAACCACCACTATGCTTACTTTGCATGTAGAGAAATGAAGATTGCTTCTCACACTATAAGCACAGCAATTTTTTAATTATCCAGAAGTTAACAATTAAAGATTTTGCCACAAAAAAAAAACAAGTTTAAATAAATGATTCAGTTTTATAACATAAATTCTTAAGAATGTAAATATTTGTACAAGAATCAATCATTATTTCAATTTAAATATCATTCTATTGGAAACAAAACAGGTAAAAATAGGGATTCTAAACTTGTACACTTAAAATGATTGGCTGTGACTCAAGGCACCAATAGGCTAATGCCAAAGCAACTGAAGGCCAGAACACCAGTTTAAAAAAATTAGAATAGATATCTAGGATATTTAAATAACTTTTATTTCTTAAAACATACAGGAAGGTTAACATAAATTAAAACATGATACCACTCAGTTATAGGCACATTAAACAAGTAAATATATAAGAAATAACTATAATCCACAATCTCTATCCACCTGTGATAGTGGGACATTTGCAATAGCTCTTTCATATGTTTCCCGAATTTGCTCTACATTGCCATCAGACTCAAGTAGGCGCAAGTAGTCAAACCAAGCATCATAGTTCATGGGATTAGCCTTGACTTCCTGTGAAGGGTAGAATGTTGCATAAATGTATTGAGCACATGAGAATAGAGGAAACAGACAGATAGCTATGATCAGTGAGAAAATAAGTGGATAAATAACTATAGCATCATCATCAATTACAGTGTCTGCTAGTGTCTTTTTTTTGTTCTGTCATCCACCTGATGACTTCTAAAGAAATGGATAGTCCTCTTAGTCATTTGGGACATTAAGTAGGTATAGGTGTGTTGTATTGTGGTTTATTTGCTCCTTTCGGCCCAACACATCTAACTTCAGAGTGGTATTTTTTAGTACAGGGTTGCCTTCCCTCTTCTATCACCACTCACTTGGCCATACTGGACTGGTTAGTCTGTTACTATGGTCACTGCAAAGAGGTGGAGTAGGTGGTCACAGCCTTTAGAACTGTCTAGCTTGGATTATCCCTTGGTAGCATTGCTACCATTAGAACAACTCTTGGGGATATGGTCATTGCCCATCCTTAGAAGAGTGTTACGTGGGTTTAGATGTGTTGTAGTTTACAGCCTTACTCTGATATTTTTGCCTTTTGGCCTATTACAATTTTACATCAACTTCGACACATCATTTTTGAGTGCCTGGTTGTCTTCTCTCTTTAATCTTCACTTTTTGGCCAGACTGGCAAGTCTGTTTTCAGGAGCACCGTTGGGAGGTTTGATCAGCTCTCTAGTTTGCCGATCCTGATGCAAGCAGTCAGCTCTGGGTTGCTGTCCACTCTCAGCTCAGCCTCCTTATGTATCACCAGCTTTTATCTTCTCTATTTTCCTTGGCCTTGGATCAACACAGTAATCAGTGACTGGTACACTTTGTGTCATCTTGTAGAGCAACAGAAAGTTCCTCCACTCTGAGTGATCAATGTCTGCTCCATATTATTCATCCCTGTTTCCAAAGTCCACCACTAAGTCGCCCACTTGTCTTTCACCCTCCCACAAGTTCACTGCATGGTAGTTCTTATGATTTGTTTCTAGATCACTTTTTAGTACATGATTATTCAGCTCCACTCTGTGGCTGTATTTACTAAGCAGCTCTTGGTTGTTGATTTTATTCAGCCGAAATAGTCTCAGAATTTTCCTCAAACAGGCAGCGTGAAATGATGGCAATTTCAACATTCAGATCCTTTTACAAGCACTAAAAGTAACAGCTATCATATATCCTTTGGCTTTTGTGCTGCACTGGGTAATCTGATGACATTTTATTTAGACTGGCAACAGCTGTTCAGTTCTAACCTTTTGTTAATATTTTCATTGGCTTTCGAATCTGGTGTTAAAATGTGAAAGTGTTTGTTGCTGCAACTCCAAGCTTTTTATTTTGATTGGCGCCATGTTCTTTAAATTTACCACCTTTTTGAAGCTTATATTTAATCCAACTTGTTTACTGTATGTTTGCAAAACTTGTCTGTTTTTCCAGAACGCATTGACTGGTGTGGGCTAATAATGTGATGTCATCAGCGTATTCTGTCACCCGTTGTGTAACAATTTTTGTTCATATTTCTCTGGGAACACCTATACAGTCAAAAAGAACATGGATAATAGGAATTTTCTTGTCATACTTTCAAACCTTAATTTAGTGTACCCTTATTTTGTAAGGTGTGTGTACAAATATTAAGCTATAGTTAAGCCAACTTAAAAAGAAAATAAATGTTGACAAGCTGCATTATTCTGAAGATAATTCATTATTACAACAATGTGACCTTTTAGATGAGTTTTGAGGTGATGTTGCCAATTATTAGCCTGATTTTATATTCCTCTACTCAGTGAGCAAGGTACTCTCTTTATTCAGCTAGGCTGACCGTAGAGAGTAGGCTGGGATTGAACATATGTTCACTTTATCGTCATGCCAACCCTAACCACCATGCTACAGATATTTCCACTGTTACCATACAACATACTAAATACAGCTCTTTATTCTGACATCTCTAAATGCAACACTTCATTCAATGCACACAAATGATGAATCAATGCCCACCTCTTCATACTTAAACCTCCGTTTGCTGACAATAACATCCTCAATAGCAGCCCGACTACCAAACTTCTTCTCGTGGATTGTGTAATGTTTGTACACATCTTCACATCGCTCTTTAGGAAGGTGGTCTAGAGCATACTTGTACACAACTCTGGCTCGCTCATGCTGTATTCAGTGGATGAAGCACGAAAAAAAATAGTACAATTAAATCACATGGTTTACATCACTGCAATAAAAACAATGCTTCATTAAAACATGAATTATCTTACCATCTTCATACTTCAAATGTCCAGGTCAGAAACAAATCTCACTAACTGATATCTATGTAAATTGTCTATCCTGTTTTCTTTTTTCAGGGCATCTCTTCAGTGTAATGGAGACAATCTATTTATTATCACTCTTAGGAAATATAAAGAGTAGTTATTCATGTTTATCTGTACCAAACTTCTTTAAATCAGCATCTATTCTCTGCATGCTTTTAAAATGATACAAAATTCACAGAAAATTTTTAAAAACCATAGCTGACCTAAAAATGCTAATACTGTGTTAGAAAATATATTTTACAACTAGATGTTAAAGACTACTTTTGTAAACAATTAAAAGCTTGGTGTCTGAAGTACTTGGAACTCACCTCTCTTTGACTTTCCTCAAACTTTGCAAATGCCACTAAAAGGTTCTCATTGATATTGTCCTCCCCAAAGAATTCAACAGCCCTCTCATAAATAGATCGGGCACTATTGATGTATCCATGTTTTTCCTCAAACTTGGCATATTTTATCCAGTTCTTTACTTCAGGGTGAACTAAGACAAGTAAGGAGGTTAAAGAAAACAACAAAAATAAAAAGGCAAATAGAGGTTATCTCCCATATAGTGGTATACACAGAAACAAAATTATAATACAGATGTTATATTAAGCTTAGAAAAAAAAAAGTTACACTATAATCATCAAACAGCTGCTTACTCCTTTTTCCAATCTTAATTTTCTTGATCACTTTTTAAATCACACTTTGAAAGCAACAAATACAATTTAGTCCACTTCATCTTCAGTGAAATACAAAATACCAAATTCAAGATTGACACATAAACCACACGTATATGTTGGACAGGTATCTCAGACTATTGAACACATACTTCAGGACTGTATTGAATATAGTACACTGAGGAAATCCCATTGGTTCATCAACTATATAGGCCTCTGCAAGAAAGAGTCAAATTTATGCAAGAGACGACATTGCAGATACAGACAAAATACTTCAGGTGAACAAAAAGAAGAAACTGAAACAAAATTGGACCAAAGTATGTGCAAAAAAACAACAAAATACAATACAGAGGACACAAAAACTGTTATAAAGCTCAAGTAAAGGATATATTTTTCATAAATGGATCTTGCTCTGTCCAGCTCCTTGTATCGAAGCTCAAAGTTTATGTATGAATTCCAGGCCTGTTCCTCCGGTTCCCACTCCATCCAGCGTTCAAATACTTGCCGTGCCCCTAAAGGTGAATGTTTAAATTGTTATTATTCACATATGTATTATAAACAAAACAGTTAATAAATGAATTTGAAAAATATGAAAGTAATTTATAAAATTACAAAACAGTGACACAAATAATGAGTAAGATCAAGTGGATAAATACACTGTTAGAGTATTGTGAATACACAGCAAAACTTGGCAGGCCAGCACAGGTTTTTAACTGTGTTAAATACAAACTAAGCAGAATAATTCATCAGTCCTGTAAGTTTGGCAGTTGTTGAAGCACTCTTGACCATTTTCTTCCAACCTTCATGATTAAGAGTTGCTTTATCAGAAATGGTTAATACTGTCCATTCTCTTATATTAACCTACCACTTCTTTCGTCTGCAGTGTCTTCTTTTACCTGGCATTGTGCCTTGTAGAATAGTCTTAGTGAGACCTGTAGGCTTTAAACAGGTCCATACAATTTTTCTTCTTTTACTTTTGGAAGTCAGTTTTCAACTGGTCCTGCGGATCACTGAAGTTTGATGCACACTTTCTCATTACTGATATACTCTCTATTAGACATGCACAAGATCTTTCTATACTATCTCATTTTCAGAGCTTGTATTCTACTTTCAATATTATGTGTTAAAATAATCAATCACAAATTGCATTTGCCACCTGTTTATCTTATGATAAACAATAAAGTCTTATAAAACATACAATGCATTAAAAAAATTGAGAAGGTAATTAATGAACTATGTTCATGCATAACAAACCAAAATATCTTTAAAATATAGTTGCAGATAACAAATTTACCTGCAATGTTGCCAAGCATTTCTTCCATATAGGTGTATTTGTACCAAAACTGGTTAGCTCTTGGTAAAACCATAACAGCTCTATCCCAGATGTTACGGGCATGGTTAATTTGGCGAGATCTTTGAGGAAAAACATAGACAATTAGAACATTTTCCACATAAAATTTGGACAAAATAAACAAGAAACAGCTTACATTACAATTTAAAGAACAAAATATGTGTTAAATTGACACTAGTGATGAAGTTGGTACAATATTGTAATTGTTTGCAGTTTTTTTAAACTAATGAATCATGATATATAAAATAAATCACCTCATTTCCATTTCAGCATATTTGAGCCAGACTGTAATGTTTCTGTGGTCAACATCCAATGTTCGTTCCCAGATTGACCTAGCTCTAAATACAACAACAAAAATGTAATTAAAGAATTATTTTAGATTGATGGTTATCATTATGTACATGATGTATTTGCTAAGCTGAAAGCAAGTAGTAGTAATAAATGTGGCACACAGTAAAAGAAGATTAATTAGGTAAGAGTTGTTACAATGAAAAGTGCAAAGATATGTTATTAATGACAACTTAACTGCTGTGATTCAGAAGTATTTATTGTGCTGAGCATATTTATCAATAATATAAAATAATTTTTCTTTCAAAACAGTCTTTCATCAGTTATCTGACAACACTAAAAGTATAGAAGAAATATGTGATATGTTTCAGGTCCTTTGTTGTGTTCTTATTATGATCATCAGACCGCATGTTAACGTTGACTTATTATTATTGAATTATTTTTAATTACTGGTGCATTTTATTTTGCTTCTATTCTTCTTCTACCTTTCAACTCCCTGTGGGGAGGCAAAGATGCCTCACTGGAAATTGTCTACGACTCACAGCTGATGGCTTGCGCCAGGTTCAGTAAACCAGAACCATCCAATCTCTGCTCCACTTCTCTACGGTGTTTCCAGAAACAGACTAACCTATACAATCTGGTTAACCGAGTAGAGATCAAGGAGGGAAAACAACTCTGTACAAACAAATTTTGTACTGAGGAACTGTTGGTCCGGAAGCAGTAAATATAAGTTTTACTGCAATTCACAACACGATGCAGACACGCCCACTTAAAGTACTTTTAAAAGCGTATGATGAAGCGGTGTGATCCTTTAGTCATCAGGTGAATGCAAACAAACAAATTCCCTGTGGAGTATAGGTCCTCTACAAACACTTTCCAAGCCAATCTATTTCTTGCCATTCTTTTAAGATTATTCCATGCCTTCCCCATCATCTTCATCTCTGCTTCCATCTGTTTTCTTCAAGAATATTCTGGTCTTCCTCTTTGTCTTTTTCCTTAAAGATTCAAAAAAATGTCTCTCACTTTCTAGGCATTTTATTAAGAGCACAGAAGTTCACTACATTCTCATTCCCTTCTCCAAGTACATGTTTTCCCATGATCTCTTTGAAGCCTCAGTTGTCTGATCCTACTTATGTGTTTAGATCTCCCATCAAGATTCTAATATCTTTGGCTCATCTTCTATCCATCTGACATTGCAACTCTTTACAGAATTCATTTTTAACTAAATCTTCCTTATCATTGGTTGGTGCATAGCATTGTATAAAGTGTATTTTTATTTTGTGTTTTTAAATTTTGCTCTCATTAGTCTTGGCCCTACTGCTTCCCATTCTATCAGTGTTCTTTGTGCTTTCCTTGGTAACATTATAGCTACCCCCTTCACTATTTTGTGCTCCAGGTTCCTGGTGCCCTGATGATAAATGATCTCTCCAGTATTTTGTTTTATCCTTTCTGTTCCTGACCATCTTGTTTCACACATTCCTAGAATATCTATTTTGTAATTTGCCATTTTTGTTGCTACTTGTGCAGCTTTTCCTTTTTCATTTTGAGTACATATATAATAGGTGTCAATTCTGGAGACAAAAAATGAGTCTGCGACCCGACCTCCATGCGGCTTTCTCCAGATTGTGTCATACATCTCTTAGTCAGAAAGCCTTTATCTTTCCTGGATAATGGATTTACTTTTTTTTCTTTTCTTTGACTTGTCAATGTTTGTGAAGTTTTTCCTGCATATTTTTTTTTTACAGTACAGGATAGTCAGTCCCATGTCCAACACTCCTTAGTCGCCTTTTACAAACATGCTTGATAGGGAACATTCTAACACGCTAAAATTCTTTACTTCCCTTTTGGGCCCCGTCAGCGCATGGACATTTGCTCCTATTAATATTTGAATTATTGAGTTATTTGTGGGTCATCATTACTGCACGCTGAACATGTCCATAGGTGTTCAGATCCCCTCCTCAGCAATTCCCATAGTTTCCAGTGACTGATGACTCCAGTTTTGTGTTGGTTAATAAGTCTTCTTATATGCCCACTAAGTTTCTCGTTTCTGGCTGTGCCAATCTTAACTCCCATCTCTTTCATCCAAAGAGTGACGTGGACTCATGGTTGTTGAAATCCTGTGCCCTATTAATGTTTGTTTATTGTTAATGTACAACAAACATGTCTGTAAACAAATTTATAATGAAACTGCAAATAAAAAGCAACCAGGAGATTTCATTACTCGTCTGTAATAAATTAATGCAGCAAGCTCATCTCAAGTCCAAGTAAATACAGAGAGTGGATAATAAAACAGCCTATCAAACCTAGTTTAAAATGAAAATGTCTTTCAAGATGTTTTGTTACAACATCATATTATTCTTAGTCAATAAAATGTGTGCAAACTTAAAAACATTCAATTTAGTTTCTAAAGGGACCAAACAAACCTTTGAATTTCTTTTTGACTTTCTTCCCACTGTGCATATTTTATCCAGTTTGTCATGACAGAGCGGTTTTTTCTAATGTTGTCCTCAAACATCTGCAACGATAATTGTAAAATAAATATAGCAAGCTGTGGGAGAGGGAACTTGAACCGATTCACTTTGCCGCACAAGAAATTGGTGATACTGACTGATGCACTGTCAGTCCTAACAGCTTTAAAAACCACCAGGAACAGTGAGTTAGATGACTGAAGAACAACCCTAGACCAACTGTGCAATAACTTCAAGAGAGTGGTCATCCAGTGGATACCATCACACTGTAATAAACTAGCTAAGGATGAAGGGAGATTAGCACAAGAGAATCATCTAGTCAGCTACAATGAAGTCAAATCCATCATCAAATGCCAGTACTATGAAAAATGGAAACAAGAACACTCAAAGTATAAAGAAAGGGACGAACACCTCCAACTATCAAGGAAAGATCAAGTCATCATACTTCGCTTACGCACTGGCCACAACAGAATGAAAAACCACATGTTCACCAAACTCAAAATAGGAACTACCAGCCAGTACCACTGTGCCCTAGATAACATGACAACTAAACATGTACTACAGGATTGCCCCCAGCACACAGGCCAGAGGAGGTCAATGTGGCGCACGCCCACCTCCCTGGAAAATAAACTATATGGGACAACCGAATCACTGAAACAGACAGCTGCCTTCATAAGAGAGTCCAGTCCTAGTCTGAATGAGCCATGATCGCAGAAAAATTCACTGTGCCTGTCATGTTTGGGTCAAAAGATGAGTTTAGGAGCATTGATGGAGATTGATGGTTAGGTACAAAAGGTAGCAATGTGAATGCCTTCTGTGGTTGCATGTTATAGATACAGAAATGAGAATGTAGTCCTGGAACTGTTATATTTGAGAATACAATGTCAAAGTTATACCCAACAATGGCCAGCTAGAACTAAGTAGGTGCACAACTAGTGAGCTGTGGAAATCTTGAGTATGAGTAAACAATTTATCATTTGGTGAAAACAAGTGGGTAACTATGGGTTTTTCTGGACTGTCACATTAGCAAAAACCAACCTATGCAATTTTGTCATTACACATTTTTTGTTAAACCTTGTAGAAATCAACGATAAAAAGATTTTTTAAATGGACAAAAAAGTAAATGTGCTATCATTTCTAATATTTAGAACACCCACATTTTTAAAAAATGTCTGTGTCTTTATCCTTTATCTTAAATATCCTACCTTTCGTTTTCTCATACGATAATCTGCAAGTTCTTCAGGATCAGAAATTTTCTGCTTGGGTGGCTGTAAAGGAGAAAAAAAAATTATTTTGTTTTAAAAAATTCTCACAATATCTGAATTTTAAAGTATAATATTTCAAAAGAAATAAAAACAAGTTGTTATTGTAATGACACACATTAATAGTTTTTTGTTTTGTTTTTGGGTCAATAATATGATGGTCTGACACTTAAACATGATACTCACTGGAGGTACAAGCTCCAGCTCTCTTTCTTTGGCCTCTCTTAGCAACTGTTCTGCTGTTATTTGAACAGGAGCTGCCATTTTGTTCTTGACCTAGGTGATAAAAATAAAATAAGAAAAATTATATTTCTTACATGATGAAAAGGATAACAAATTAACATTATAAATATAAAGATTTAACTTAATTCTAACAGAAAATTGTACAAAATATATTTTTGGTTTGTGAATCAGGCTCTAGAACTTCCACACCTATTTCTCTGTACAACCCAGTATATAACATTTCCTATATAAAATTGTATCTATGTATTTATCCTCATAGTAGTAAAAACTGCTGGTACAGAAGATGAAGCATTACTTGCTAGAACGGACAACTTCAACTTTTCCAGCAGAAACCAGAAAATCAACAAGTTGGTCTGAGAACTAATAACTCAACTTAATTTTGCAACAGAGTTCTCAAATTCTTACAGGGATTTAAAAACCTTAAATAATTTGTAGTGTTTGAGAACCACTGTAGTTTTTGTTGTGATGTCAACTAAAGAGATATCACTCACTTCACCTAAATAATTTATATGTTTAAACATGGACTTTACCGAGCAGACTATGAAAATAAGACTTAAAATAATAAACATCAGAAGGATCACGTATTTTAAAGCAAGCTGCAACAAAATAAAAAGATAGTAATGATTCAGTGGCTGGCTTATAAAAAGAGAAAGAGTTTTACAGGACAAATTCAAGGATAAGGAAAAGTAAAAGATAGAATAATATGATGTATGGGTGTAAACCATGAATAATTGATAATGTAAAAATCACTTGCAACAACAAAGATGTAGTTTCTTAAATGAATACTCTGCAAATCAATGACAGCTAAGATGAAAGAAAAAAAATCTTTATAATAAACCAGCATTAGAAAAATAATGAAAATTGAAGCACAATAAAGGCAGGACAGAGTTAGTTAACATTAGGAAGGAAGGTAAGAAAAATACTAGTGGTAATGAGATATCAAGTCCAAGAAAAACTAATGATAGTAGGAAGGAAAGATCTGGGATGGTATTTGATAAATTCATAATACTACAAAGACTATGAGTAATTAAATGCATAAACAGAAGGCTTAGGAAGAAATTTATCCCTGATATCACAATGTCAAAGTTATATGATAATGACATTTTTAAAGATAAAACTATGTTTTTTGATAGAACAACATGTAACTAAAAGGACAGTGAATTTATAAAATCATCATCAATCAAAATCATGTGTGCCTGCTGGCATAGTTATTCATGCACCTCCACGTAGGAATGGGTGGTCTTGAGTAAGGCATCAGCCTCTGGACAAGAAGGTCCTGGATTCATGTCCCACCACAGGCGGTGGCAATTGTTCACTTTGAATCTCTCATTTCTTTGTGGTTTTACCCTCTCCCAATCTCAAGGTAGTGAGATATCTTGTCTACTAACCTTCTTGGACAATGGTGAAAAACATATCCAGTGAGCACTATTAAAACACCCTTGAGAGTTAAAAGTTGAAAGAGTAGGTCAAATTGGCCGTTGCCAGGGAACAATTTTTAAGCAACAAATATAATATACCCATGATGAAGATAGATGTGTTGGGCAGAAAGGTGCAGATAACCTGCAATAAAAGTGACACACAAACTTGACAAACTCATGCCAACTTAACCAGTGAACACTAAGAAGAAAAAAAAAAGCAGATGCTTGTCTCACACTGAAAATTACCCAGTGCAAATCCCATGTTGATTGATCAGGACTTCTAATACAAAGCAAAGGTAGGCAAGTCCTTTTATTTTCAGAGATAAAACGTGAGTCATCCGTGTACAAACTGAGTTGGGAGTCCGCTAGTATGGCAAAAAATGCAATTGCAAAGATTTCCTGCCACTATTGAAGTAAATATAAACAAACATTACTCTGTACATTCTTAATAATTTGTCTTGTCTGGGAAGGGGGATCTGGACACCAATCTGATGTTGTATTTCTTCTTCTTTCATTCCTCATTTGCCTTTCAGCATAAAAAAAAAAAGTAAGTACCCCCGTCACGCCAAGTGGCATATTGGGAATATGGTGTTAGTGACCATAAATTTTACAGACCTTCGGCACATGATTTTTGAGGTAATGTGGTCGGTATTACGCCTGTGCCGCTTTACTTTCCCAGAAAAAAATCTGGTACCCATTAAAGACTGGGTGAACCGGAAGCCAGAGAGACACTGAGAAGAACATTGATGAGAGAGGCAAGAGCAGCAGGAATTGGCTCCCTCAATCAGATAGAGCTGCTTGCACAGAACAGAGACAAATGGCGAGATTTGATCAAATATCTTTAAAAGAATTTAAAACTGCTAGAACAAAAATTCAGATAAGAGAAGGTGTATCTTGGCCTACGCCCTATGGGCCGGCTACGGCTCGAAAGGTCAATAGATAGATAGAACCAGAAGCCACTAGTTGGGATCGAACCCTACCTCTTGTCCTTTGTAGTCCAGTTCACTAACCACTGAGCTATCGCGGCTCTTTCAGCATCAAGGAGAGATATAATTTGAGATCTTTTGCTCTTCTGTTTGCCTCTGCTGCTATTATGTTTCCTAGTGCTTCTAATATTCCATCAATTCATCTTTTTCATGGTCGACCCTTGGGTCTGGTGTTCTCACAACATTTGTTGAGGGCTTGTTATGTGTTTTGATCACTCTGCCTAGTCACGTGGCCAAACCATTTTATCTCTTGTTTCTTTATATATTCTATGGCGGGAATTATTCTTAACTTTTCTCTCAGTTCTACATTTCTGATCTTGTCTATCAGGCTGTTTCCTGTCTTTCGTCTATAACATTTAATCTCAGTAGAGGTTATTTTTCGTATTGTTCTTGCATCTAGGGTCCAGGACTGGCATTGGTAGCACAACATTGGGATGAAGATTGTATTGTAAAGTGGCTGTTTTGCTCTAGAGTTATTTCCATATTGGACAATAGTGGTGATAGCTGTCCAATGATTTGACATTTGACAAACCTTGTTACATCTTGAGTCTATATCTCTGCTGTTTGTGAATTGTTTGTCACTAGACTTCCTAGGTATTTGAATTCCTCTACTTCTTTTAGTTGTCTGCCTTCTATAGTTATGTTGATGTTCTGTTTCTATTTTGTGACATTCATGACTTCTGTTTAGATGATGTTGATTTTCATGTTGTATTTTGTGCCTGTGCTGTTGAGTCTATTTAAGTGTTCTTGTGGGTCTTCTATTTTTCTGTGTATAAGTGTCTGAACGTCTGCAAATAAAAGCTTGTTGATCTCATCTGTCTCTGATGTCCTGACTAACTTGTGTATGTATGGTGAATAGTCCATGTATGTAATAAACAGTCGGGGGGGGATGGTATGCACCCCTGTCTGTCTTACAACCACAGGCGTTGTAGTTATGTACTGGATATTTTTCATTGAGTATTGAGGTGAACCACTGGACAGACTGATTGAATTGATGGATTGGACATTAAAACTTAACTTTTACAAAGTAAATACATTACAATTTAAAAAAAAAATTAATAACAATATAATATATAACTAGGGAGCCGCGATAGCTCAGTGGTTAGTGAACTGGACTACAAAGGACAAGAGGTAGGGTTCGATCCCAACCGACGGCTTCCGGGTTCACCCAGCCTGCCTTTAATGGGTACCTGATTTTTTTCAGGGAAAGTGAAGCGGCACGGGCGTGATACCGACCATATTACCCCAAAAATCATGTGCCGAAGGTCTGTAAAATATATGGTCACTAACACCATATTCCCTATTATACTATACGCCACTTGGTGTGACGGGGGTACTTTAACTTTACTTTTTTTTTTATTTTACTATAACTATAACATAACTAACAACTTTTAAATTCAGTGAGACAGTTACTATTGAACTCACTAATCCTAGTACTACTGAGTACTCAGTAGTCTACTGACTAGTCTCAAAATAAGTTAAAGTTAGTATTACTAGTATTATTAGTAAATATTAAGTAGTAGTTAAGGTTTAAGTAAGTTAATTAAGTTAAGTAAGTTTTTTAAGTGGAAGTTTTAGTGTGCTGTGAGTAGTGTGAGTGTGAAGTCGAAGTTAAATTAATTTATTATTAATTAAATAATACAAAAAGCCTTACTTTCGCCACCCGTGGCATCTTGATTTTCCCGTCACTTGTTGTCTCCATTATTGCTAAAGAGTTGGAAAGCACCCTTTAAACAAAACAAGAAATTCGCTGAGAAAATCTAACAAAGTTGTTAGTTGTCAAATGCCACCGCTGTCGACGGTGTCGTACTAAAATTGTTTGACTTCTGTTAAACCGGATGTGACTTTTCTTGCCAGAATTTTCAACTTCATCATCATGTGCCATACCGGTTGGCGTAGGTGATCATGTCCCTCCACAATCCTCTATCCACAGTGCATCGTATCAGTTCTGTTGTTGACTGTTTTCCATGCCATGACACCAAGCTATCCAGTATTTTCTCTCTTTGTCGTCCGCGATCTCTCTTTCCTTTTATTTTGTCAGTTGTAACCAAATATTCCAACTTTCCTCTTCTCATGATGTGCCCGAAAAATGTTGATTGCTTCTTTCTGATGTTTTTTTAAGAGCTCCCTTTTTGTGTTGGCCTCTTTGGGAACTTCCTCATTGGTCTTTTTTAGCTGTCCAGGGAACTTTCAACATTCTTCTGAGAAATCCCATCTCTGTGGCCTCTAATCGTCTTTTCATTTGTTTGTCTACTGTCCATAATTCCCTTCCATAGGTGAGAATTGGTTCTATATAGCACCGATGAACTTTCTTTCTCATTTTTATTGGCATAGATTTGTTGCATAAGATATTTTTCATTTTCTGAAATGCTATTTTGGCCTGTGCTATTTTGCTTTTTATTTCTGTGGTGCATCTCCCATATGATGTTATTATTGTGCCCAAGTATTTGAAACGTTGCACTTGTTTCAGATTTGTCTCGCTTATTTTTATGCTGCATGACGGTGGTGATTGTTTCTTCGATATAACCATTACTTCTGTTTTCTTACTATTCAGACTGAGACCTTTCTTGTTGCTTTCTTTTACTATTATGTCTATCATTTCTTGTAGTTCATTCTCTGTCTCTGCTATTAAGACTGTGTCATCCGCATATCGCAAATTATTTATGTTGTGACCGTTGACTTCAATTCCTTTTTTGTCTACTATTGATCTCATAATATATTCTCTGTAAAGTGAAAACAAATCCAGTGACAGAACACAGCCTTGTCTGACTCCTTGCTTTATATATTGGAATTGTCCTGTTTGGTTGCTAATTCGTATAGCTGCTGTTTGTTGCCAGTACATGTTTTTTTATGATTCGCAGATCCTTGCCATCAATGTTTAATTTCTCCAGCATATTGATTATTTCCACATGCTTTACTTTGTCAAATGCTTTCGTGTAGTCTATAAAGCACGTATATGGATCGTTCTTTTACCTCTATAGATCTTTCTATCAATGTTCTTAAGATGTATATTGCATTATTGGTGCCCTTTCCTTCCACAAATCCACATTGTTCCTCACTTATTTCTGATTTTATTTTGTTCTTTACGCGTCTCATGATTATTCTTAGTAAACCTTTTTCTTAGTAGACCTTTTTAAGCTACAGGTGAACTAAATCAATTTATTTTTGTTTCGTGGTTTTTCACTTCACCACAATCTATCTTTTGTCATTTCGAGCAGTTGGCGACACATAGGGCATAAATTATAGACTCTCCATGTCCAACTACCTTTGATATTAAACGTCAGAATTTGCACAAGTTACGTATTGTATCTTGATATCTATCTGTCTATTGACCTTTCGAGCCGTAGCCGGCCCATAGGGTATAGACCCAGATACTCTCTTTTCTATGTCTCTTTTCTAAATGTTTATTCTAGTAGTTTCCAATCCATGTAAAGATCTTTTATCAAATCTTGCCACGTGTCTCTGTTCTGTGCAAGCAACTCTATCTCATTATTGAGTGAGCCGATTCCTACTGCTCTTGCCTCTCAGTGTCCCTCAGGGTCGGCCTTTTTCCCTCTTACCTGTTGTTTCCACATGAGGGCTTGCTTTGTTATTCAGTTATTATCTGTCCTCATCATATGTCCAACATATGACCATCGTCTTTTCTTGATTACTGAATATATTAGTGGTTGATTAGCGATTTCTCTAATGTCCTCATTTGTTTTGAATTCGTTCCACGCTATACCAAGTATTTTCCTTAGTTATTTATTTTCGAATGCGTTCAACTTTGTTTCTATGCCTCTTGTTGTTTTGCAGCTCTCACATGCATACTTAAGGGTTGATAGTACTTTGATTTGAATTGTCTAAGTTTTGTATTTGTGCTAATGAGTTTTGATTTTCACAACTTTTCAAGGCTTCTGAAAGGCATTGCTGCGTTAGCCATTCTGATTCTAATTTCTTGACTTGTATCCCCTTCCCGATCAATGACTTCCAAGATAGATATAGTGATCGATCTCTTCCACTGGTTTGTTTTCCATGTATATTCATGTCATCTGTTGGAATTAAGCTTTTCATGACTAATCTTTTTATGATTGATATCTAGCCCAATGTTGCTGGCTATTGATGATAGTTCATTTGTGTTTTCTTGCATCGTTTTTTATCTGACTGCTGATGAGGATTATGTCATCAGCAAAGTCGAGGTCCTCCAAATAGTCTCCTTGTATCCATTCGATGCCTTTGTTACCAGTGCAGCATTTCTTCATTATGAAATCCATAACAACTCCAAATAACAAGGGCGATAAAATACATCCTTGTTTAACCCCAGTTTTTATTGGAAAACATTCGCTCAGTCCTTCCTCTGTACGAACTGCACATGTGCAGCCATCATACATGTCTTTGATAATATTTATGATCTTTGATGGAATGCCATATTTTGCCTCAGAATTTTCCACAAAGAATCGTTATGAATGCTGTCGGATGCTTTTTTGAAGTCAATGAAGTTAAGTACAAACGGTTTTTGCTTTTCAATGTATTCCTCCAATATAAGTCGTAGAGTAAAAATGTGGTCAAGGCAGCTTCTCCCTTTTCTGAACCCAGCCTGTTCTTCACGCATTACTGTATCTTGATATGCCATATGTCAAAAAACACTGATCTTCCTTAAAAATTGAAGCTAATAGGAGCGAAGCGAAATAGCGACGAATACAGAAAATACACAAAACCTAACAGAACAGAGATCAGGACAGACAAAAAGAAGTGTATTACGAATGTCTGTGTCAGAATCGAAGAGCTTTATAATCAAGGTAGAGACGGAGAAATGTTCTTCGAAATCAGACCGATAACAAGCAAATGTAGACCACCAATTCAAGTAATTAATGACTACGGTGGCAATACACTGACCGAACTAAATGATTTATTACAAAGAGGTAGCGATTACTGCACAACAATGCAAGAAGACACTTCAAAACACACAGCCATACTAATATAAAGTGAAGGAAAAAAAAAACTAGAGCATATGCTAGATGAAGTTCGTTCCGCAATAAAGAAAAATCTGAAGAGATGACAATCACCAGGAAGCGATCATTTTCAGCTGAATTCTTTTAGGCTGGAGGGAAAGTCATCATTTAAGGAGTTCTTATTTACCACGCACTGTATGTGCAGATCTGAAAAAAATGCAGACTGGTCAAAGTCTTGGAAAAGGTTCGTGTACATTCCCAAGCAAAAGAAAGGAAACCTGACGATACGTACCAACTACAGAACTATTGCCATTATAAGCCATTCTTTTTTTCTTCTTCTCAATCCTCTGAATATAACACTCACAAGAGATCTCCGCCCAGTCTGATCTGGAGCAAGCATGGACAACTCTCACCAGACTGGCTGACTGAATAAGGTATTAAAAAAAAAAAAGTAAAGTACCCCAGTCACGCCAAGTGGCGTATAGGGAATATGGTGTTAGTTACCATACATTTTACAGACCTTCGGCACATGGTTTTTGGGGTAATGTGGTCGGTATTACGCCCGTGCCTGAATAAGGTATGTCAGCAAAATACTTTTACAGATCATCATGAAGAGGACAGAGCAAAAGTCAGAGCAAGAACTTCATACACTTAAGCATGTTTCTGAGAATAGAGGCACATAGAACCACATCTTTAGCACGAGAAACGCCCATGAGAAGTATAGAGAATACAACACAGAACTACACACATGCTTCATAGATTACAGCAAGGTCTTTGACTGCGTACAACATAAGAAACTGTGAACCATCATGAAAAATATGGGTTTTCCAACACACCTAAAACAACTTATCGAATAACAATATCACGAACAGCAAGAAGCTATCAGAATAGTGGGTGAAACGTCAAATTGGTTGGAAACACAAAAAGGGACGAGGCAGGGATGCTTCCTCTCTCTATACCTGTTCAACATCTATGCTGAGAACATCATGAGAAATGTAAGAAACAATGACAGATTTGTGAAGTTCGACCCTTTTACAATAAATGGCAATATACTTCCAGAACTCAGATACGCTGATAACGCAATCCTTCTCTCAAACGGTGCAAAAGAAGTAAAAGCTAAGAGCAAAACCTTTATCTAACATACACAAAACCAAGATAATGTGCACTGACAAAGCAACATTATCATTAACAGTGAAGAACTTGAAATTGTTACAAGCTATGAATATCTGGTATCTGTAGTAACTAACAATGGAGGTTGACAAAAAGAGATTAACAGATCAGCAATAGCAAACAATTAAATAAACGCCATGAAAAAAACATGAGAACACAATACCAGCAAGTTATTACAATTCCAGAGGGCATGTATATTACCGATACAACATATGATTATGAATTATGGACAATCGCAAACAGCAAGGAAGAAACTAGATTCATTCGAAACAATCTGCTGCAGAAAAATTCATAAAGTACCTTGGGTAATGAAAAGAACAACGAAGACATATTAACAGATTTCACTATTAAAAAAAAAAAAAACTAGCTTATAAACACCATTTTACACAGGAAATTAAATTACTAAGGCAACGTCAAAATACACATCATCAGGTGCCATGCCGATTGGGGCACATAATCATCTCTTTCCACATCACTCGGTTCTTCATGCATGTTATAATTTTAGTCCGTGATAGTTTATTATGGCATTTAGATAAGCCGTTCACTATTTTTTTCTCTTGGTTTTCCTCTGCTCTTCTTTCAATTCATTCTGCTTGTTGTTATAGTATTCTCAATGTCTCTTCGCATATGGTAGTAGCCACCGTCAGTCATTGTTGACAGCATGATATGCCCAATAAATGTAGATTGCCTTTTCCGTATGATTTTGATGGTATTCCTGGTTTCTCCAACTCGTGTTAAACATTCTTCATTTGTAATTTTTGATCTTTTAAGGAATTTGTAGCATTCTTCTGAATCATAAACATCTCAGCTGTCTCTAAGGCTTTTTCTGTTGTCTTGCTTATCGCCCGTGACAATCACTTCCATATAGTAGAACAGGTTCGATGTAACACTTTAGGACACGTTTTCTAACATTAATTGACAATGATTTGTCACAAAGGGTATTTTTCCTTCGATGGAATTCTATCTTCGCTTGTCATATTCTGCTTCTAATTTCTGCAGTGCATCTGTCATCTGATGTTATTATTGATCCCAGGTATTTGAATATACTCACTGTTTGAACGAGCTGGAAAGAACAATAATGAAAGGCATGGTTCCTGCACGACGCACCAGGGGCAGCCCAAGAAGGTTGCTTTAAGATATCAAAGAGAAATTGAACATGACAACATAAGAAGTGGCTGATTTGGTTATAGAGATTCTTTCAGATGGGCTGTGGTGAATACTCAGTCTGAATAGTAAGAAAACACAACTAATGGTCATACCAAAGAAACAATCATCACAATCTTGCAGACAAACAAAACAAATCTGAAACAAGGACTACGTGTCAAATACTTGGGCTCAATAATAACATCAGATGGAAGAATGACCACAGAAATAAAAAGCACAACAGCTCAAGCCAAAATAGCATTTCAGAAAATGAAAAACGCCATATGCAACAAGAATATGTCCGTAGTAGTGAGAAAGAGAGTTCATCAGTGCTATATAGAGCCAATTCTGGCCTATGGAAGTGAATCATGAACAGTAAACAAATAAATGAAAAGACGATTAGATGCCACAGGGATGAGATTTCTCAGAAGAATGTTGAAAGTTCAATTAACAGCAACAAAGATCGAGGAAATCCTCAGAGGACAACACAAAAAAGAAGCTCCTAAAAACATCAGAAAGAAACAACATTTTTCGGACACATCATGAGAAGTGGAATGTTGGAATACTTGGTTACAACTGGCAAAATACAGAGAAAGAGAAATCACGGACGAGAAAGAGATACGATACTAGATAGCTTGGTGTCATGGCATGAAAACAGTCAACAACAGAGTTGATACGATGCACTGTGGATATAAGATTGTGGAAGGACTACGCCAACCGGTATAGCATATGATGATGTGAAGAACACAACGTTCTGTAAAGAACATGCGACCTGATGATAACATAGGTATCTTTTATGAGCGAGCCTCCCAATCTCACTGTTGTGTCTCCTCAGTATTATTTTCAGTGTTTCTCTAGGTCGGCCTCTTTTTCTTGTCCTCTGTTTTCTATTTGAGGAATTACTTTGCGAATCTCTCGTCGCATGGCTTTTAAATGTCCACCTCATTCTCTTGATCATAGATGTAATTGTTGAATGCTTTGTTATTTCTGCACTAGTCTTGAGTTCATTTCATGGTATACAAAGTATTTTCCACCGGGCGTTTGTTTTCTACTACATCTAATTTATTATATATTTCGTCAGTTCTTCAATTCTTCCATGTTTAAGGGTGTTGATAATGGCCTACAAATGACTACAAAACCCTGAACTTTGTTTTTAAGCATAGTAATTTTTATTTCCATATTTGGTCAAGGTTTCTGAAAGTCATTACTGCCTTTGCTATTCTGATTCGAATTTTTTTTCTTGCTGTGTCATTGATCAATGCAAATTACGAAATATACAAAGTGATACATTTATTCTAGTTTTTCCCTTTTATATGTCTTTTCTTTTGGAGGAATTTTGTTTTTAGAAATTACTTCCATGATTCGTAAGTTAATATCAAGTCCTATTTTGTTTGCCTTTGATGACAGAGTGTTTATTTTTTTCTTGCATCGTGTCACATTGCTACTGATAAGAACTATGTTCTCTGCAAAAAAAATCATGGTCGTCTATTTGTGACTCAAGTATCCATTAAAGACCTTTGTCACCTGTACAGCATTTCGGCATTATGAAGTCGATCTTTATTTCTTTGCTTCCTTTTGTCCCGTTCGGGTGTTGATGGAGATACAAAGTTCTGGTTCTTGCCCTTGACACACACACACATGCTCACACCACACACACACATACACACAAAAGCCCTGTAATAAACTTATAAGTATTCTATCCATTGATAACTCAAACACTTGTGTAGCTATTTTAAAAGCCAGATATGATTAGCTACACTAAGTACTAAGTAGAAGAATGTTGAGAATACCATGGACAGCTAAGAAGAGTAATGAAAACGTTCTGAAAGAGGCAAAAAGAGAGATGCTAGGCAAAAAGAGAGCTAATTTCCAATAATAGAAAGAATCAATCATCATTTTTGGCCATGTAATGAGAAGAGATTCCTGTGTGTTACCGGGGTCTCATTATGAGTAAAGAATAGTGACACTGTGACCTTCCAAGCATGTCGTAAGAGGCGACTAAGGAGGTTGATCGATGGCTTGACAAGCTGTCATTGTAAAAACTATTGTTATGGAAACAGAGCCATAGATTTTAGAGGCAGTGACCTCTGTAATATGTGCCATTTTGGCATGCAAGGTTTTTGTTTTTGAGATTCTGGTTTTGCCCTATGTGCCGTCTTCGGCTCGAAAGGACAATAGATAGATAGAATGAGAAGAGAACAGCTTGAATATATTGTAACAAGTGGGAAAATTGAGGGACAGGGACGAAGAGGTAGAGGGAAGGAAAGAGAAAAGATACCAGACAGCTTAAGAGAATGGCTTGGCAGAAGGTCAACAACAGAAATGATAAATAACTGTCGAGATCGAAAGTTGTGGAGAGACATGATCACCTATGCCTTCAGGCCTGGTACTTGATATAAATAATAATAAATGAATATTATTATAGAGGGAAACTTCCGAGGCGATAATTCAGAGAATCATAGGAGGAAGAGGTATGTATTACAGCACTCAGGAAAAATGACAAATAAACAACAGAAAAAAAACAAAGAACAATATATGGTCTGAAGCAGGATCGAACCCGTACTCCATGGCACTACACCTTGCCACGAGAAGCCAAACGCTAGGGAACACTGCCACTCAGCTAACTAAAAAAATTTGTTATAGTAGACAATGTCTTACGCGCAGGCATTCTCATGACTATAGCATAGTGTTACGATCCTACTGGGAGATACTTGCCTTAATAGGAAAGTACAGAAATACAATTTATTCCTGAGCTGTGATCGTTGCTATAATACATACCTCTTCCTCCTATGATTCCCTGGCACTTGATGATGACACTAAGTACAAACAGTATAGAAGCCACAGCATCAGTCATCATCTCAGAATGGAGGTGTTGTTATTTTACCATCAAGTGTTTATTCTCATATACACTCATCTATCACCATTTAACTCATACAACAGTTACTACATGCAATATAAAAATACTTGTGAAGAATAAATGACTGAGTTACTGTGTGTATGCATGCACAATTGATAAAATGAGAGAAAACAACATGGACTGATGTTTTAAAAACAAAATGCAAACAGCAACTGTGTGCAATGAGGATGATCTGTCAACTAAACAAAACGAAACTAGGAAATATGCAAAAACAACAGTAAAAGGTTGACACAAAAATATATGACATTTAATTAAATTATATTTTTTATGAGACAAATTAATTGTACAAGCTGATGCTAAGACTGTTTAGTTCATTATGTATCTGGAAAAAAAGAAGTGATCACATATCTACTTCTCTCTTTTCTCTTTCTTTGAACCAACATAGCAGTTTGAGACTGTTAAGTTTTGAGACATCAAGGTGAGCAACGTCAAGCTCTTCACACTTTGTAGATCCGTCAAAGGTTGCTCCATTCTACCTTATCATGTACAACCCTACCACATTTACCACAATTAAATCTTGGTCTTTGCTTTTCTCTATATAGTTTACTATATGGCTGACCGTGTGAAGGTTTCTGAATTTTTTGTCCAAGTATGTAGTCTACTGAGGTCCGGTGTTTCTCTATTATCATTATGATCATATGGCTGTACTTGCTGAGCATTTCTTGACTGCTATTTTGTTTGGTAAATATAATAATTTTTCTGAGGCTGCAAGCCTTTTTCAACCAACACAGCTTCATGGATCATGCTGCCTATAAGGACTAGAGATTTTCACTGGTTCTCTGGGAAAGCAGGGTAGTCTGGAATGGTACAGACAACATAATCCATGTATGCCTATGGTCATAACATGTATCAAGTGTTTTAAAAAAATGTTTTTCTGTTGCATCACTATCCAAATGTATGAATGAATTTGTTCCTATTCTTCATCTGCATTAACGTCAAGGCTACCATCCTTTAACTTCCACTTTTTAAAGGATGTTAAATTAGTGTAGATGTGTTCTGTTGTCGTTTACAACATGTGCCAAAATATCTAACTTCAGGAAAGTATTTTTGGGAACCAAGTTGCCTTCCCTCTTCAATCTCTACTAGCTTGGCCAGACTTCTAATCTGTTTCCAGCCAACCACAGGAAGACATTGTAAGATTTTGATCACATTGGCTCACTAATCTTGATGCAAGGAGTCAGCTATGAAATGCTGGCCATTTTCAGTCCAGTTGTTGTTGGGTGTATAGAGTCTAAACTATCTATCTATCTATTGACCTTTTGAGCCATAGCCGGCCCATAGAGCGTAGACCAAGATACTCCTCTTATCTGAATTTTTGTTCTAGCAGTTTTCAATTCTTTTAATGATATTTTATCAAATCTCGCCATTTGTCTCTGTTCTGTGCAAGCAGTTCTATCTCATTGAGGGAGTCTAAACTATACTATGTCAAATTATGACTATCCCAGAACACAACATAGTTGTTGAAAGTATAATCTCCAGGGATGTTCATAGTTGTCCTTTTGGTGATGTCCAGTGAAAACTGCTGACTTGTGTCCTGCATCATGCTATGACTTGATAACTCAGGACCTAGAACTTGAGGTATGGCTTGTATTAGTTCTTGTGCACTGTTATTAGTCACACTGGATGATATGAAATGGGAATGTTGGATAGCGCTGGGAACAACAGTAATCCCGTCTGCACGTTGAACTGTTGCTTCATGATTACCAACAGTTGATGGGGTGATTAAAATGTGCTGTATCGATGTAACTGCTGATGTTGTAGCTGGAGTGGAGACTGCTGATGTTGTTGATGGCATCATATTTTGCACTGCATTTAAGAGTCCTGGAATTTGAGGACAAAATATAGATTATTTTTCTTTGTGAACATAATTTTAAAATGAAAAATAACAAAAATAAACAGGAAGCATTTGAAAACAAATGTTTGTGGAAAATACTTTGTATACGATAGAATGAGTTCAAGACGAGCAAAAGTAGGGACTTTTTTTTCCGTTTGCCAGCTTTTACCTCTGACGAAGTCTCTAGAGACTAGGAACTGAATTTTGTGTGTTAATCCATTTTTCCCTGGCAGTCGTGTGCACAGGGGTCCCTCGTCGCACAGGCAGATAACTCAGACTTTGGAGGTACTCATATTTTATCCGTTGATGAGAAAATTGATGTTTCAAGCAGGGCCTCACTGCTGAGACCAGGGGTGGTTACTGCAGAGAGAAATTGTAAATAAAAATCCCAACTGGTGTAGCTGGGATTTGAACCCACAACCTCTCTATCCCGAGGCCGGCATCTTGCCTCGAGACCAACCAGTCTAGGGGAAATGACAAAGCATAAAAAAATATCAACTATAATCATGAAAAGAAGGTAGTCATATGTTGTCCATGTGATGAGAAAAGACAACAAAAAAGTTTCAGAGCAGGCCCTCAAATCTACCCGAGGTAAATGAAAAAGAGGCAGACATAGAGAAACACTAAAAAGAACATTAAAACAAGAGGCAACAGCATCAGACATCAGCTTCCTTGCCGAGATTGATCAACTCGTTCAGAACAGAGCCGTGTGGCGAGACACAATGCAGATCCTGTGCAAGGTCTGACAGTTGAAGGATCGTCTGACACAAGAGTCTAGAATTTCTGCCCTATGTGCTATCTTCGGCTTAAAGGACAATAGTTAGATGATTTCAAATAATCTAATTTAAGAACAAAGTTACATTACAAAACTATAATAAATTAAGGTACCCATATTTCTACATTCTATATGAATGAATTTTTGGGCACATCATGAGAAGAGGAAAGTTGGAATACTTGGTTACAACTGGCAAAATAAAAGGAAAGAGAGATTGCGGACAACAAAGAGAGAAAATACTGGATAGCTTGGTGTCATGGCATGGAAAACAGTCAATAACAGAACTGGTACAATGCACTGTAGATAGAGCATTGTGGAAGGACATGATCGCCTATGCCAACGGATATGGCACATGATGATGATGATGATGATATGTATGAAGATTATTGCAAGTTAATTGATCTTCAAAGCTTCAGCACATGTTTATAAATAAAATAATGTAACCGATGTAACATTTCTTAATCAAAATGTTTATACTGAAGTTCACTTTGGCTGTATTTATTTAAGTCAAAATAACTTTTACTCTAAATTATTTTTGCAGGCAGATAAATTAATCATGAACTAGTTTTATTTGTGTAAATAGCACTCTATATTCACCATATGTAAATAATAATAAGTTTATCTTAAGGTGACATGAGTAATTTAGGGAAAAAGATGTTTTACACACTCTTGTCCAATCATTTACTCACTTAACTTGCTCACACAGCTTTACACTTTCAATTTGACAAACATCTAAAGAAGGGGAGAGAGAAAAAACAACTGACCTTCTGAGGTACCTTTCTGTTTAGCATCTCTGCTAGCCTTGCACTTGTGACCATAAGGATTTTTGAAAGTTTTACCACAGAACTGACATATCTTGCTGAAACCTTCATGCTGGGCCTTGTGACCTCTCATGGACAGGGGTGTAGTGTAAACCTTCCCACAACCCTCTACCTCACACACATATTTCTGACCTGGATATCAACACAAAATATATTAAAATGGTGATAGACTTCAACACTGTCTTGAAAGTTGAAAATATAGTTACACTGGCATAAAGGATGTTCTAGGGCTAGCAGCACAGTTTCGACACAAATAACACATTGTTACAATACAAGTGTAAAGATAGGATTGGCTACTCTGCTTGTGATATTCATCAAAGAGAAGCATCCTTTCAAATTGATTTGTTTTTGTTTTGAGCAGTGAAATAGCAAAACCAATTGCAAATCATAACGAGTGAGGTTGCAATATGGTGATGCATGTCTGTCACTACAACAAATGTACATAGTATTAGTTCTTCTCGGACCACCTACGACACACAGGACAGAAATATAGAAAAACTAACATGTGCAACGATTTGTTGCTATTATCCTTTCAGTATCATTAGAGTTTTCACAGATTCACATTGTATCATGCCACAAGTCCTTGTTTTGGGTGAGCCTCTAAATTAAGAGGAGTGGGAATTTCAAAAGTGAGTAGTACAGCAGCTGAAGGCTTTGTGATGAAAGATCACAGAGTGATAGTGAATGGAATATTTGCAATTGTGAATGTTAGTGCACTTGCTTCGGTTTCATATGTTTGCTAGGAGGCAAGGTGCCTCACAGCACCAGAGCTGACAGTTGTCAGTGACCCACAGCTGATGGCTTGTGCCAGGATTAGTGTACCAGAACCATCCAGACCCTATTCCACCTCTTCGCTGTGCCACTAGAAACAGACTAACCTGTCTAGTCTGGCCAAGTGAATAGGGATCGAAGAGGAAAGACAACCCGGTACTCAAAAATAACATGCTGAAGTCTGATGTGTTGGGCTGAATGGTGTAAATATCACAGTTTTATTGCAAACCATAACACAATGCAGACACGTCCACTTAATGTCCTTTTAAGGGCAGATGGTGAAGAGTCATTTAGTCATTGGGCAAACACAAGCAAGCAAACATAAGTTTGCTTAGTATTTTTTTATTTCTAGAAATTTCTTAGTTGTTTCAAGAAAGGGACACAGTATTTCAAATGGATTTTATCATTATTGCTGTAAGTTTCTGTTAGATTGCTTTCTAATTTGTCTTTATTTCATAACACAAGTCATGAGTTTGTCTAGTTAATTATGCGTAATGAAAATTTTTAGGAATAATGCCTTTTGCATAGTAATAATTGTCAGAACTCACAACTCACTAAACACTCTGGTAAATTTAGTGACAATAGTAAAGACAATTGATAAACCACAAGAGATAAAACAGTTTTGTAAGTGTGTATACATGTTACAGCCACAGACTAAATTCAAAGTATTTAGTTTTGTAACAGAGAAACCAACATTTTGACGTTAGTGTCAAAAGTTTCAACATGGGACAAACTCAAACAAAAACCTTTTATAAATCCTCAAACTCCTAGAATAGTTAACACTGAAAACAAGGGCAGGAACTGAAAGTATCATTAGTCATTATGCAGAAAACTAGATGACATGACAAATGATGTGAAGCAAGGAAAGAGTAGTTCTAAAAGGGGAGAATGGAGGATCAAGAAAGATGAAAGGAAGGGGTGTGAGAAAAGCACTGAAGAGGAGAGGGCATTAAGAAGGGGTGAGATGAGGGCACTAAGAAGGGATGAGAGAAAGGCACTGAAGAGGTGAGGGCATTAAGAAGGGGTGAGAGAAAGGCACCGAAGAGGAGAGGGCATTAAGAAGGGGTGAGAGAAAGGCACTGGAGAGGGCACTAAGAAGGGGTGAGAGAAAGGCACTGGAGAGGGCACTAAGAAGGAGTGAGAGAAATGCACTGGAGAGGAGAGGGCACTAAGAAGGGTGTGAGAGAAAGGCACATGAGAGGGCACTAAGAAGGGGTGAGAGAAGGGCACATGAGAGGGCACTAAGAAGGGGTGAGAGAAAGGCACATGAGAGGGCACTAAGAAGGGGTGAGAGAAGAAAGGCACATGAGAGGCACTAAGAAGGGGTGTGAGAAAAGTACAGGAGAGGGCACTAAAAAGGGGTATGAGAAAGGCACAAAGAAGGGATGAGAGAAAGGTACAGGAGAAGAGAGGGCATTAAGAAGGGGTGAGAGAAAGATACTGGAGAGGGTACTAAGAAAGGGTGTGAGAGAAAGGTACTGGAGAAGAGAGAGCACTAAAACGTGTAAACATTTATAAGAATTTCAAAATAATAATTGTCTACCAATTAATTTTTGGAATGGCATTAGTTAAATGCTGCAGCATTGGGTGTACAGCCAACAAACTACCTTTCAGGGAGAGTTAGAAGTTAGCAGAGTTAACAGAAACATTGTAGTCTAGTGGCAAGGCACTGTATCAGAGGATACAGGTTCAGTCATAGTTCAAGTTGCGCATTATTTTCTGTAGTTGATGTTTGTATTTTTATTATTTTCTGTAGTTGATGTTTGTATTTTTATTATTTTCTGTAGTTGATGTTTGTATTTTTATTATTTTCTGTAGTTGATGTTTGTATTTTTATTATTTTCTGTAGTTGATGTTTGTATTTTTATTATTTTCTGTAGTTGATGTTTGTATTTTTATTATTTTCTGTAGTTGATGTTTGTATTTTTATTATTTTCTGTAGTTGATGTTTGTGTTTTTCTTAGAGATATTCTCATTTAGCTGTATTTCTGTGTTGATTCATTAATTGTGTTTGACTGATCTCTGTGTTCTCCTTTTATATTTGAAATTGAGTTTTCACAGTATAAAATATTAATATAAAACTGTGTTTATGTCAGTACATAGTTGTGATTGAACACAGCCATCTATAGTAGTAAGGCCAGCAGGCAGAAAGGAAAATCTCAGAAAAACCCCCACAATTATGATGTCTTCAGCTATGGGGGCTATAGACAGTTGACAATTCTATCCACAACCACCCCTGCTCGCATATTGAAAATGTCACAAAAGCGGGGTAAAACCTTTCTGCCATGCTGGCCTTACTACTGTAGATGGCTGTAGGTTGAGTCAGTATTGGCTGACAGTATACAATCATGCTTCTTCTTCTTTCATTGGTCATAGACTGGACAAAGCAGTCAGTTGTCTAAACACCTTCTGGTGTTTTGTTGGGCTTCCACTGCATGGCAGTTGTTGTGATTATTTCTGGAGCTCTTTTGAACATATAACCTAATGTGTTTACCTCAGCATAAAATTGTGTTTACATCAGCAGAATGAGACTGTATTACATATATTTATATTCTATTTTGGAACAATATTAAAACAGGTAAATGAATTTAAATATTTGGAAACTTTGTTAACCTCAGACAGAAGACGTACAACAGAGGAGTTTTGCAGAATGGCTCAGGCAAAAGCAGCTTTCCAAAAAAATGAGGAAGATACTAGGCAATCCATTTTTGACAATAGAAACAAGAAAAAGAGTTCTCAAATGTTATGTAGAATCAGTCTTAACACATGGATGTGAATCATGGACAATAGGACAACAGAAAACAAAATCACTGGAGGCTGTAGAAATGTGGTTTTACAGAAGAATGATGAGAATACCATGGACAGCAAAGAAGAGTAATGAAAACGTTCTGAAAGATGCCAGAGCAAAAAGAGAGCTAATTTCCAATATTAGGAAGAAACAATCATCATTCTTTGTTACCATGTAATGAGAAGGGAACAACTGGAATATATTGTAACAACTGGGAAATTGAGGTATGAAGAGATAGAAGGAAGCAAAGAGAAAAGATACCTGACAGCTTAAGAGAATGGCTTGGCAGAAGGTCAACGAGAGAAATGATAAGTAACGTCGAGATTGAAAGTTGTGGAGAGACATGATCACCTACGCCAGCAGGCCCGGTACTTGATGATAATATTCTATTTGTCACAAAAATTACTGCAGTCATTCTATCTATCTATCTTTCGTTCGCCTGAAGTATTGTCTATATCTGCAATGTCGTTTCCTGTATAAATTTTACTGTCTTTTGTAATTCTTGCAGTGGCCCATATAGTTTTGTCTGTAGTGTTGTATCTATGGGCCAATGGATTTTCCTCAGTCTACTATATTCAGTGCAGTCTTGAAGTATGTGTTCAGCAGTCTGGGGTGCCTGTCCACATGTACAAGTAGTTGATGTGCCGATCTTGAATTTTGTATACATGTGACTATGGAGTCGATTGTGTCCTGTTCTTAGGCGTATAATGATAACTTGTTCATATCTATTCATATTATGAAAGGCATCCTGATTTGGGGCTTGTGGTCCTCTGATTGATTTGATTATCTGTTTCTTATGATGGTATGTAACTGGTGTATCTAGTTGTGTGCCTGTTGAACCTTCCTTTGCCAACTGATCTGCTTTCTCATTTTCTGGTATTCCACAGTGAGACGGGATCCACTGCAGGGCAACCCTGTGGTGCTTGCAGAGTTCAGTCAATAAGGTCTGCAGATGTGGTAATTTTCTGGATTGTAGTGCCTGGAGTACTGATCTTGCATCTGTCAAAAACACTACAGGCTGTGGGCTAAGATTACTGCAGTCATTCTGATTTCTATGATATCTTACCTGTATGTTTTCTCTTGTGACCTTTATAACCTGTGTGTGTTGCAAAGGTGTCCCCACAAAGCTCACAAGAGAATGGCTTTTCCTTTGTATGGGATGGCAAGTGCCTTCGCATCTCAGTGCTGCTAATAAAACCTTTATTGCAAAAGCTACAATTGAATGGCCATTTGCCTGTGAAAATTGTGTGAAATATGTAATATGCTCATTAATTTTATTTTAAATATCTAAAACATTTATCAGTTGTAATTACAAACGATAATAACAATTATGTGAGAGAATTGTATCTTGGTAAAAGTAAATAACAAGAAAATAAATAAACACAGAAACAATGTATGGACAATATGACAACAACATATGTTTATCTAACATACAAAAAATACGAGACACAATATAATAGTTTGAGAAAGCTCAACAAAGATTAGCAGACAAATATTTTCATATTCAGAACAGATCACTGCAGCCTCAGAGGAAATCTTTACAAGATGTGCCTCAATGACTCTGTCACATGCAATTGTAAGCACCCAAAAAGACTCATGAACACACCTTGCAGAACTGCATCATTCTCAACACCTTAAGGAAAATGTGATTCACAGAGCTAACCCAGCATGACAAACTATGACAAACTACCTGTGAAGACCATACATATAATGTTCTGTTTGTGACCTGTACTTGAGGTATGAAAGCATAGCAAAAGCTGACTGCTGAACAAGAAGAATAGAGAGATTAAAGTTGAGGAAAGTAAATTAATCTGCCAAGTTCTGCCATGGTGGACTACCTATAGTCCGTTCAGAATCGTTTGCCTAGACATTAATTTATTTTTTTCAAAAACTTATTGTTCATTTGCATTGATCTTTTGAAGTTAGGTTTAGAATACTAATGTCGCTATAAAAATATTTTTTTATCAAAGAAATGTGATCCAGTTTCAAAGATGCCTTATTTAACCTATATTAAAAAAAGTTAATCGATATTATAAACACCGGCGGGATTATGTAGGTGCTTACATCTCACAGCTGATTCTTTAACATATAGGCATGACCTTCACGGCTGAATGCGCACCGTCCTAAAATAGTTATGTTTCCACTATAAATTTTTATAAAGAAATGTTACATATGAAATTTCCCGTTTAGCACAAAATGACATTTTAGCCGAAACCGGAAATTATGTGACGTCAAAATCACGGCCGTAGACTCGAGTTCGAGTTATAATTCAGAGGCAAATCTCAATATTTACAGAAAGGAGGCGGCACTATCCATATTATCTTCTGCAAGTCTATGTGAGAATGAATATAAAGGCAAAATATTTTACTGAGCATAACATTGCTATAAAGATTTATCAATACTTCTGCAGAGAGCGTAAAAAGGGACATCTTTATTGTTCTTTATCAAACCCTGAGAAGAGAACAATGCATATTTTAGGTTTGTGTAAACGTTCATTTGATCGAATAGTTAAAGGAAGCGGATATTTATTGCCAACAAATGCAAGAAAGCAAGGAAGGAAAGAAACGTTAGACAGTTTTGATAAGGACCTAGTAAAAAGAGAAATCTGTCGAATGTTTGATATAAACGAAGAAGTGACACTTAGAAAGTTGAAGCTTTGGCTGAAAACTAACAACGACATTGAAATATCAAAAACTTCATTATGGAAAATATTAAGAAGTGCAGGCTTCACCTTTAGAAAGTATGCTGGTGGAAAAAACATTATTTGTGAGAAGCCACATCTAGTAGCTCTTAGAAGCAAGTATTTACGTGAAGTGAAGGAAATGCGCGAAAATGATTATGATATTGTTTATTTAGATGAAACTTGGATCAACGCTCATCATACAAATGAAAAGGAATGGCAGTTAGCAGATGGAAGTATTAAAAGATCAGTACCAAGCAGTAAAGGGCAACGTTTGATAGTTGCACATGCAGGTAGCAGACATAATGGGTTGTTGCAGAATGCTCATCTCGTTTTCATTTCAAAATCCATAGACAATAGAGACTACCACTCCGAAATGAATGGGCACATATTTAAAGACTGGATCGAGAAAAGTATCCTTCCAATATTAGATCGACCTTCTTGTCTGATAATGGACAATGCTTCATACCATAACGTAGTTAACGTAGAAGATAGAATCCCAACATCATCAAGTACAAAAGATGCAATCAAAACGTGGCTCATAAAAGAACACATACAAGTTAACGACAACTACTTGAAACCCGAATTGCTTAGCCTTGTAAAACAGACACAACGTACAAAGATATTTAAAATAGACAAGTTAATTCAAGAACATGGCCATAGATGTTTGAGACTACCTCCATATCATGCACACTTAAATCCTATAGAACTAGTTTGGGCAAAAGTTAAAGGACACGTAGCATATACAAATAAAACTTTCAAATTATGCGATGTTGAGACACTTACAAATCAGGCTCTATCAAATATAAATAAAGACTACTGGGTAAAATGTGAGGATCATGTGTTACGACAAGAAGAGGAATATTGGAAAAAGGATGGTTTGTTGTTTGTTCAGCCGAAAGCAGTAATCGACCTATTTGACTCGTCTGATTCTGAATGATCATTACTCTGATTAAGTCTACAGATAAATAGTTTGATTTGCAATATTTCCTAGTTGATTTGTTAAACAGTTTATTGTTCAAGACCACCCAAGCAATCAAAAATATGTTATAAGCAAACCAACAACCATTACTTTGAATGGAAGCCTGCTTGAGTCAGTACAGAAGTTCAGCTATCTTGGATCCACTATTACAGCCACACTTTCCTTAGATGAGGAACTAAATGTACGTATTTGAAAGGCAGCGACAACATTTGGGAAACTCACACCAAGAGCATGGAACTATATCAAATTGACTCTACGAACAAAAGTTCTATATATAATTTAAAATTTGTATACTTGCCACCAAGTAAAATTTTATGGACACGCCTATGGGTCATCGTTGCACTAGATTACTGTAAAACATTTTGATTAGGGTCAAAATAATAGTTACATGGGCAAAGATCAAAGGAATTCGCCGCTTTAAGAAAACCGTTATAGCTAGACATCGAGTAACACATATGTTCTCGTGACATGGACATTTTAACACCGTATGCCAAAAATCATGTGAAATCATCAAGAACTTTTTGAATTATAAATCATAACATCTCGGCAAACGAATCTGAACGGACTATAGTACTGTTGAAGGTCAAACAAAAAAATAAAGCTGATTGCTGAACAAGAAGAATAGAGAGATTAATGTTGAGGAAAGTAAACTGATCTGCTAGGTTGGACTACCTAGTACTGTTGAAGGTCAAACAAAAAATAAAGCTGATTGCTGAACAAGAAGAATAGAGAGATTAATGTTGAGGAAAGTAAATTGATCTGCTAGGTTGGACTACCTAGTACTGTTGAAGGTCAAACAAAAAAATAAAGCTGATTGTTGAACAAGAAGAATAGAGAGATTAATGTTGAGGAAAGTAAACTGATCTGCTAGGTTGGACTACCTAGTACTGTTGAAGGTCAAACAAGAAAATAAAGCTGATTGCTGAACAAGAAGAATAGAGAGATTAATGTTGAGGAAAGTAAACTGATCTGCCAGGTTGGACTGCCTAGTACTGTTGAGGGTCAAACACAAAATAGCACCCTGACTTTTCAATTTGGGAGTTGCTGCAAAATCAATGTCCAAATTCACAAACTGATGTAACAGAAATCAAACAGACCACTTAAGGCATTGTAACAGATGAAGACAGTCTCTGTCTTCTTCTTCATTATTACCATTCGTGAAGGCTACTACTCTTCACTGTCCACCTATAAGTGGGAGTGGGTGTGTTGTGTCGCCAGTTTACAGCAAGCTGCAATGTCTGCACTATTTGGCCTGACATAACTATCTTCAGCATTCATTTCCGAGTACAAGGTTGCCTTCCCTCTTTGACCTCTCACTTGGCCAGACTGGTTAGTTTGTTTATAGGGGTACAGGGCTGGGTGAGCTTGACAGCCCAGGCCAGAATCCACCCTATGAAAATGAAATCTCCTATGTCAAACCAATATCCAACCTGTCCAGCTGAAGATTCAGTGTTTATTACATATTAGCAATCGTGCAAGCTTGTGGAAAAATCAAATACATGGTTTCTTCATGGTTTTATCCTCCCCTGGTCTTTGGGTAGTGAGATCCGTTGTCTAGCTCTCTCAGATAATGGTAAGAAATAGGTCTGTGTGCATTCTACGCATGTTAAAGAATCCTTGGCAGTTGAAAATAGAAAAAAGTAGGCCAAAAATGGCCCCCACCTGAACAAAATTGATAAGGAAAAAAAAACTACACAAAACATCATCAAAACTCTCAACAATAAGGAGAGTACCTCTGAAGTTGAAGAATACCTGCCTGTTTGGAAAGGAACACCTGAGCATACAACTGTCAGTGTGAAAAAATAGAAAAAAAAGAGATAATCAAACACAATTCTACCTCTTGGGACGTTGATAGAAATATAAAGCTGGTGTAAGCAAACAACCAAACATTAAATCTAACAATTACCTATATTATGTTTTTGCAATATATGAAACTTGAGCCCATTGACTGTGCCATAGCGTACTCCACAATGTGAACATGCATGTGGTTTTTCCTGTCTGTGTGTCAACATATGTCTTTTGAGGTGGTTGTGGTGGAACTTTTTACCACACACTGTGCACACATAATCTGATAGAACATTAAGAAACAAATCTCATACATTTGCTAAAGTTATATATATTCACACTGTAAAGTATTTTCATTTTCTAGAATTTTATTTAAAGAGAAGAAGTATAATAATGAAAGACAGTATAAATGTGTGCTTATGTTTGATGTGTTGTTGAGAAATTAGGCATTCAAATTTCTTTCGAATTTAGAGATAACATCTATCCATCTTTTTTGTAAAGTTTTGCTATTTTCTTACAGCTTTGTAGAAAAAAGAAAGAGAGAAAGAAAGAAAGAGAGAGAAAGAAAGAAAGAGAAAGAAAGAAAGAAAGGGAGGGAGGGTAGAGAGGAAGGGAGAAGAAGGGAAGGAGGAACGGTGATGGAAGGAAAGCAAGAAAGCTATAATGTCAGGAAAGATTGTTATTGAATGTACAGGAGCATGAACACAATTAACAAAAATGAAGATTACAGCAGCAAATGTGTAGGTAATTAGTGAAAATAATAGCTATAGCAGAATTAACATAAGTCAGTATTTGTTGAAAGTAAATCAATAACAGAAAAAAATGGTTGGCAATTAGTGGTGGGTAAGACTGTGACCTTCCAGGCATGTCGTAAGAGGCGACTAAGGAGGTTGATCGATGGCTTGACAAGCTGTCATTGTAAAAAGTATTGTTATGGAAACAGAGCCATAGGTTTTGGAAGCAGCGATCTCTGCAATATGTGCCATTTTGGCACGCAAGGTTTCTGTTTTTTTAAATTGTGGTTCTGCCCTATGTGCCGTCTTCGGCTCGAAAGGACGATAGATAGAAGAATGTAATAACAAAATTATGAGATATCTAAGGACAAGAAACAAACAGAAGCAAGGAAGAGGGCCAATAAATAAGGGAAGAAAACATGCGATTATTTTTTTTTACATGTAAAAGATAATTACATTTTCCAAATTTGATAAGTTAAGTGATTTTAAACATCAATTAAATGATTAACTGGCTATTGCAAACCTGATTTTTCTGAATGCTGGGCCATATGACTTGTCAAGTTACTTTGAATGCGAAATACCATTTCACACTGGGAGCATGGATAGGGTCTATCAGTAACAATGGTTGGAATTGAGAGTAGGTGTTTGTAAACATGTTTTTTAACTTGGAAAAATGATGATGCAAACATCTTGTTACAGTCCTGCCATGGACACATGTACTTGCCATCTGCAAAAATGATAAGAAATGGGCAAGGTGGTAACTTTGCAAGTTGGCAAACAGAAAAATGTGATTATCTCTATCATCACTTAATGGGGAGTGACATAATGAGACTACGAGCCTGGAGTCAGGATAGGTATAAATAGAATGAGGTTACCAAAAAGGAAATCAGGAGCACATTTAACCAGTAGGTTACATGAACTATCTGTGTCATATATATCATCATCATCAAGTACCGGGCCTACTGGCGTAGGTGATCATGTCTCTCTACAACTTTCGATCTCGACAGTTCTTTATCATTTCTGTTTTTGACCTTCTGCCAAGCCATTCTCTCAAGTTGTCTGGAATTTTCTCTCTTTGCTTCCCTCTATCTCTTCGTCCCTCAATTTTTCCAGTTGTTACAATATATTCCAGTTGTTCTCTTCTTATTACATGGTCAAAAAATGATGATTGTCATATATATATATATATAAAATGACGAAACTAGCACAAGTCGCGAGCGAGATAGATAGATACGATCTAGATATTTTAGGATTCTGTGAAAAGCGCTGGCTTGGAACAGGTAGGAAATCTGTTGATAATAAAATAGTAGTTTTTTTTTGGAAGGGAAAATGGAAAACACAGTGAAGTAGTAGGCATAATGATGACTGACATAGCTGCAAGAAGTTTATTAGAATGGGAACCGGTAAATAGCCGTCTGATTCGAACACGCTACAAAACAAAATATGGAAGACTTTCAATTGTTCAATGTTATGCGCCTACAAACGAAGCTGATGATGAAGTTAAGGACGATTTTTATAACCAACTACAACAATTTATAAACAAAATACCAAAACACGATCTTTTAATTGTAATGGGAGACTTCAACGCCAAAGTGGGAAAAGACAACGCAGGAGTGGAACATGTAATGGGGAGAGAAGGCTGTGATAATACAAGTCAGAATGGAGAAAGATTAATAGAATTATGTTTAATAGAAAATTTAGTTATAGATGGGACATTATTTCCACACAAAAATATTCACAAAACAACATGGATATCTCCTGATGATAGAACCTCAAATCAAATTTACCACCTATGTATTAAACAACAATTCAGATCATCATTAATAGATGTAAGAGCATACAGAGGTGCTGATGTTAATAGTGACCACAACCTGTGCATTGGGAAAATAAGATTAAAATTTAAAAGCCAACAGAAGAGATCAACTACACATAAAATTTATAGTCATAAACTGAAAGATGAAGCCATCAAGAAAAATTTTAACATAGAGCTAAGTAATTGCTATGCAGCACTCGGTGAAACAAACTTAGATATCAATGAAATGTGGGACTCACAGAGCAAAATACTAATGACAGCAGCAGAAGCAAGCGCCGGACTGAAGAAAATGGAAAAACGAGCTTGGATTTGAGACACCACATGGAAATACATCAAAGAAAGAAGAGAAGCGAAGAGAGCCATGACTAATGTAAAGACAGATCTTGAAAAGGTCCTGGCAAAAGCAACATACAAAGAATTAGACAACAAAGTGAAAAGTTCAGCAAGATACAAGAGCTTATATAGACAATTTGGCAGAGAAAGCAGAGACAGCTGCAATTACAGGAGACAGCAGAACTCTTTATACTTTACAAAAGATGCTGACAAACACCTATACCTCCAGTGGAACACCAATTCTAGACAAATCTGGATTAATGCTAACAACAAGCCCAGATATAAAAGCCAGTTGTGCGGAACACTTCAAAGAAATTCTTAACCGTCCAGTTAACAGCTGAGATCCTCAAGGCAATTGATAGCCATAATTTAATACTTCTCCAGAAAATATTCAACATTATTTGGAAAGCAGAGAAGACACCTCATAAATAGAAAAAAAAAATCATTGTTAAGATTCCAAAAAAAAGGGTAATCTTAGAGATTGTAACAACTGGAGAGGCGTGACACTTTTGTCAGTTGCCTCAAAGTTATTCTGCAAAATCATCCTAAATAGAATAAAGGATTCAATAGATACAGTAATGCGTGAAGAACAGGCTGGGTTTAGAAAAGGGAGAAGCTGCCTTGACCACATTTTTACTCTACGACTTATATTGGAGGAACACATTGAAAAACAGAAACCTTCATCGACTTAAAAAAAGCATTTGACAGTATTCATCGAAATTCTTTGTGGAAAATTCTGAAGCAATATTGCTTACCATAAAAAATCATAAATATTATTAAAGACATGTATGATGGTTACACATGAGGTATCTTCTTCACTTTCCAACCATGGATGACAGAATAAAGATCTGGAGAGCATGAGCATACCTGAAGATTAGTACAGATAAAGAGCATCCATTGCACCACGTGCTCAACACAGGGAAAGGTGCCAGGCTAAATAGAGGCAAATCATGGGTGGGCAGAGCAGAAGATGTCATCAAACAGGTCTGTGGGCTTACCAATATCAGCGTTGGTGAGGAGTGGATACCGGTGCCTACGTCTTTCAAGGGGACTTTCTCATGTATTGTCACACTCGACAGGAAAAGTAGGGATCAGAACCCGGTTGTGGTTAATGCTGAGGTCAACAGTCTCATCTGTGATAACACCGATGAGAAAGATGCAGTCATCTATACAGACGGATCTGTAAGACGACACCAAAGTAGTGTATGGGCATTTACAGCAAGCTCGGCGGGCAGAATAGTCAAAGAAGACAGTGGTGCATAGGTCATGACCACGAGTAGCATGACAATGGAGGTGATGGCAGTGACCAAGGCATTCATATGGTTAGAGTCACAAGACTACACCCACGCATGTATACTGAGTGATTCGATGAGCATGATAAAAAAAGTGGAGGCGGGCTCTATACGCATGCAATGGGTAGAGTCATTGCAGAAATCCAAAATATGTAAGGTCACCTTTGTCTTTGTCCCTGGACATGCGGGAGTACGGGGAAATGAAAGAGCGGACAGGTTGGCTAGCTGCGCTTATGTTGAGGATGGGCAAACAATGGATTGGGCGGACATCATCAATGCCCTCCGAGATGTGGGAAGAGCACAAGACTTCGACAAACACGGATCCACGTCACTTCTTCGGATGATGGAAATGGGAGTTAAGATGGGCACAGCCAAAAATGAGAAACTTAGTGGCAGTGAAAAAAGACTTATCAACCAACATCGAACTGGAGCCGTCAGTCGCTGGACACTGAGGGAATTGCTGAGCACCTATGTTCGGAGTGCAATGATGATGACCCGCAGATAACTCAATATATAAAAAAACAGCAGATAAAATGTACTCCAGGCACTACAATCTAGAAAATTACCACATCTGCAGACCTTACTGACTGAACTCTGCAAGCACCACAGGGTTGCCCTGCAGTGGATCCCATCTCACTGTGGAATACCAGGAAATGAGAAAGCAGATCAGTTGGCAAAGGAAGGTTCAACAGGCACATAACTAGATACACTGGTTACATACCATCATAAGAAACAGATAATCAAATCAATCAGAGGACCACAAGCCCCAAATCAGGATGCCTTTCATAATATGAATAGATATGAACAAGTTATCATTATACGCCTCAGAACAGGACACAATCGACTCCATAGTCACATGTATACAAAATTCAAGACCGGCACATCAACTACATGTACATGTGGACAGGCGCCCCAGACTGCTAAACACACACATACTACAAGATTGCACAGAATATAGTAGACTAAGGAAAATCCATTGGCCCATAGATACAACACTACAGACAAAACTATATGGGTCACTGTAAGAATTATAAAAGACAGTAAAATTTATACAGGAAACGACATTGCAGATATAGACAATACTTCGGGTGAACGAAAGATAGCAGATAAAATAGTTATGCCATGTGACAAGGCAGAAAGATGAAAACACAACTCAACGAGCCTTCAATAAACGTTGCGAAAACACCAGACCCAGGGGCGATCAATATTAGAAACACTAGGAAACATAACAGCAGTAGAGGCGAACAGAAGAGCAAAAGACCAAAAATAATATCTCTCCTCGACGCTGAAAGACAAATGATGAAGGAAAGAAGAAGAACCATAAAAGTAGTTGTTTTTGGGAAGTCAAAGATGGCCTAGTGTGATACAGACCACATCATCCACAAATTGTTCTGAGGTCATGGAAAAATATGGTCACTAAAACCACATTCCCCAAACACTTAGCAAGGAATGGAGTGAATCCTTTACCTAAGTGCAGTTAGGCTGATATTTTAAATCAATTATCAGTTGTTTTTCTTGATGATGTAATGCCACATGTTGACTAAAGCAGGAGCCTTTTGACTCATTGAGTCTTGTGGGTTGTAATGGCTCTTGTGACATTTCTGGCTTTTGCAGGAGAAGTTGGAGTTCTTCTAGTCCCAGTCTATGCTGGGAATCTTCTTGCCTTGCCTAGAGGTACTGGAATACTAGTTCTTCTGTTTCAGTAAAAGCCACAACAGAGAACACAGTGATCTCAGCTTCAGTTAGCCAGCCTGTTTAAAATCAGGCTATTACCAGTGGAGACCGAAGAGGAGGTAGAATCAATTATCAGTAAGATATAATGTCATAGGTGGGGGGGTAAGTGACATCTCACAGGATTAATACCTTAGCATTTGGATGAAGTGGTAATTGCCAGTTATGCATTTAAAAGTAAAAACTACTTTTTTTTTTTTTTTTTCAACACAGCTGCACATTTGAACACAGCTGCACATTTCAACACAGATGTCATGTTTTAGTTCTAGTCATTAAACTGTGAACTATTCTGTTGCTATAAGTTTTCTGTTTTTCTAGCATTCTTAAAATTGATATTTTCTAGAAATAAATCACAAATGTAACTTGACAAGAAAGTACTAATGTTCTGGTTTAATCCTGTTTTTGTAATAGTTATGTTTCAGCATAAAAATATAATAGAAACAGTCAAATTCATCACTTTCTAGTACAAAGTATAGAGTTTCTGGACTTCCATTTCAAAATGGTGGAACGTTTCACGTTCTCCCGATTGCTGCAGACAATGCATCTGGGGTTTGATTAATTTTGGCTCTCTGATTGCAATTTTCTGTGTTGAAATCAAAATGATGTTCTACTTAGCAAGTCTGCACGACGAAGTGGACAAATCTGCACCGGCGAGTACATACAGCAATGTTTCTTTTTGACAAGTCAAGTATTGTAACGGCGACCTTCACCGTCTAGCGTTGACATGCGGTTTACGTCACAGTGAGTGCAGTTCAATGGCCGACTTGGGATTTTTGACGCAAGTTATTTACATGCTGAAACGCATTAATGGATTGCTTCATCAAGTCGACAGAAGATTTTCCTCTTTGGGAATTTGCACCGTATTTCTTTCGTTGTACGCTAACCATAGGGTCGGTTGTTTGATGTGTGACAGGGATAATTCGACGACTACCTGTGTGTTTATATGTTCGACTGGTGTCAAGAACAATGTCCTAACGTCATCAAGTGCTATACATTTTTTGTTCTCAATATGACGATCATCATTTTTGGGAGGACGTGAACTTCCATGGTATATGGTGGATAGGCGGCAGGAACCATTGAAGGCTATGTCTGAAGGGTGTTCCTTGTTGCAGTTTCCTCATATTCCAAGTCTGGCTTGTTGCAGGAGCTACTGAGTTGAGTGCTCTGTGCACACTGTGATTCATCCATTTTGATCCTATTTTGATGTCCCAATTGTTTACGATGAATGATGATATCGTATAACAGGGAACAGTTGACTGTGTTCACTTTCTGCGCGGTTTCGCCTTGTCTTTTGGCGTGTGCTGAGACTGCTACGATGGGGACTACAGTTACCTTTCTTTGTTTGGGAGATGAGTTAGTAATTCGGATGATTCCACTGGCACGGGCGGTTGAGCAATTATGGATTTTGATTCGTTTGCAGTGATACCGAGGCCTTCCATAACCAATAACCAATAGAGTTTCTCTTTAACAAATGTCAGTAGAAATTTGTAATTATATTTTAATTTATCATAAACAATAATTAAAAGATTTTTTATTTCTTAAATTATGAAAAAAAAAATAAACCTAGATCATTAATCAGCACTCTCACATTGAGCAATTTCTGAAAGAAAAGCAGCTAATATTTTTATCAAGATACTTCTAGTTATGGCTTTTTAAAATAAATAAATAAATGAGAAAAAAACATTCCAAGTTGTATTTTTCTTCCATCCTTGCACTGAGATTGTTATGGTTATGGAAGGCCCCAGTATCACTGCAAACAAATTAAAATCCATAATTGCTCAACCGCCTGTGCCAATGGAATCATCCGAATTAGTATCTCATCTCCCAAACAACGAAAGGTAGCTGCAGTCACCATCATAGCAGTCTTAGCACACAGTAAAAAACATAAGGTGAAACCGCACAGAAAGTGAACACAGCCATCTGTTCTCCGTCATACGATATCATCATTCATCGTAAGCAATCAGAATATCGAAACATGATCAAAACGGATGAAATGCACAGCTCACAGTGTGCACAGAGCACTTAACTCAGCAGCTCCTGCAGCAAGCTGGACTTGGATTATGTGGAAATTGCAACAAGGAACATTTTTCAGACACAGTCTTTAACGGTTCCTGCCACCTATCCACCATATTGACCGGAAGCTTATTTTGTGTGCCTGCACTGAGATTAACATTTCAACTTTGACATTGCATCTTTGTGGGACTACTTATCTGTACAAAAATCATCACATGTCTGTGGTCTAACAAAATCATGCTCCTTTTCTTGACTTGACTCCTGTAGTTGTTATGCTCATGGAGGCTACTTAAAAATTGTGTGTAATCCACCATGTTATTTACCATGTAGTGCACAGAAGCTGTCTGATTTTGATCTGTGGCTTTATCAAAATATTTAAACAGTTTTATTCAAATATCATGTGTTTCATATTTTTCTTGTTTCAGTTATTTTTAGGACCATCAATGCTGAAAGGCAAATGAGGTGTGTTTAAGGTCTTCCCCAGTTCTCCATTGTTCATGCAGGCTTGTTTTTATGGTAGCTACATTTATCTTCGTAGGGTGTTGAGAGTGCTGCAGGATATACCCTAGAGTTTGGATGCTCCACAAATGCATGTTGCAAAGTCACAGAATCATGTCTTCTGTAGATGTGCTCTGAGGCCTCAGTGACCAGTTCAGAGTCTGAAGATCTTGGTTTGTTCATATCTGCTGAGCTTGTTTAAGCCGTCATATTCTGACTCATATTTTTCATATAACTCTCTCCATTCTGTTTTCCTAACTTGTTTCAGGATTGTCTTTACTTCTTCAAGACACTGGGGTTGGTTGGACTGTTGAAGATTCCCACCTGCTTTTTAAAATTTCCCTGCTCTTTCATTTCTAGGAATGCTACAGTGTGCTAGTGTCCACAGCAGGGAAAGTTCTGCTTTTTCTAATAGTGTACATGTGTTGTTCCTTATTTCCTGGATGAGCCTGTCCTGTTTTGAGCTTGATATCACTAGTATGACGGACCTTTTCTGAAAGCTTCTCCTCTTATTGTAACTGAAAGCTGTTAAGTAAAAGAAAATGGATAAACAGTAAACATATGAGAGGAGGTAATATAACCCATACCATAGTGAGATTTCCCATGTTTTGACTGCAGTAACATAGTGGGAAGGGTTTCTGTACATCTTTCAAACTTGCATGCAGTTGGTGTGTTGGTAAAGTGATGGAGAATGTGGTCAAAGAACTGTTTGTGCTGAATGAACTTAGCACTGCATCCTAGTTCTTCACACATAAATTCTAGTGATTGAGCACTGATCTCTCCTGGAAAAATCAATAACATTTGCAATGTATATTGCAATGAAGTCTTGTATTTTCACCAACACACATTTATGATTCATTCTCATGCTAAATACTTTTTAACTGTTTCAAGCTTCTATACAAAAATTAATATTAATTACAATAATAACTAACATTCATTAATAGATGAGTGAAATAACTATTTTTTTAGTCTGTTAATTAACAACAGTAGTAGTAGTTTGTAGTCAAGCAAGAATGAATATTAAACAAAACAAAACCAATAAAAAAAAAAAACTAAGGACTTGTAGCAAAGAACACATTGCCATACTGTGAATCCAGTGAAGATATCAACAAAAGTATAAATAAAGTCAGAATAGATATTGCCAATCTAAACGATCTACTTAATTCACGACATTTAATCTCTCATATTAACATTGAACAGCTATATTTGTTTCAAACAACAATATAATTTTATAATTTCTGTGAGTACAAGTGAAAGTAATCATTTTTTTGACCACTTCAATTTTGTGAAATTTATCTTGGAAGCTGAACTATATTTTTGTGCTCACATCGCCGGTAAAAGTGGCAGTCATAAACATTGGGCATAGCAAATTTGTGAGATGAACTGAAACAACAGACATGGCAATGTTGGTAGCATTGCTTAAATAATAACTATTTTTATAGTGGAAAGGTGGGAAAAGATAATGAAAGCTTCATAGACAGCAATCATGAATGTCAGTTAGAAACATTGGAATTTTCGTTAGGGGAAAGGCTTCATTTACATCAATAGGGTCTCATTTGCATCATTGTGACTTAGGACATTTCAGCTAAAAATACGTGTTCCAAACAGGCGTATCCTTTAATTACATCTCTGCTTTTAAAAGGGCATTAAAGTAGGCATAACTGTATTTTGTTCAGCTTTACATCAAGCAGTGATATCTCCACCTTTCCAACACATATAACTTCAGCACAGCAGTTGCTGTCTACAGAGTTTGCCTTTCTTTACAATCACTCAGCCAGATTTGTTTGTTTCCAAGGTTACCATGAGGAAGTGATTAAGGTCTTGATCAGTTGTGAGTAGCTAACTGCTTTCAGTTCAGGTTCTATCTGGTGTCTTGTGAAGATCATCGCACTATTAGTCTTATGAGCCATATGATGAAAATATTACTAAGAATCATCATGAGGCATGTAAGGAACAATTTAAAACCAGAAATAAGTGAGGAACAATGTGGATTTGTGGAAGGAAAGGGCACCAATAATGCAATATACATCTTAAGAACATTGATAGAAAGATCTATAGAGGTAAAGAAAGATCTATATATGTGCTTTATAGACTACACAAAAGCATTTGACAAAGTAAAGCATGTGGAAATAATCAATATGCTGGAGAAATTAAACACTGATGGCAAGGGCCTGCAAATCATAAAAAACATGCACGGGCAACAAACAGCAGCTATACGAATTAGCAACCAAACAGGACAATTCCAATATATAAAACAAGGAGTCAGACAAGGCTTTGTTCTGTCGCTGGATTTGTTTTCACTTTACAGCAAACATATTATGAAATCAATAGTAGATAAAAAAAGAATTGAAGTCAGCGGTCACAAAGTAAATAATTTGCAATATGATGATGAAACAGTCTTAATAGCAGAGACAGAGAGAATGTACTACAAGAAATGATAGACATAATAGTAAAAGAAGGCCACACAAATGGTCTCAGTCTGAATAATAAGAAAACAGAAGTAATGGTCATATCAAAGAAACAATCATCACCATAATGCAGCATAAAAATAAACAGAACAAATCTGAAACAAGTGCAACACGTCAAATACTTGGGCACAACATCAGATGGAAGATGCACCACAGAAATAAAAAGCAGAATAGCTCAGGCCAAAATAGCATTTCAGAAAATGAAAAATATCTTGTGCAACAAATCTATGTCAATAGAAGTGAGAAAGAGAGTTCATCTGTGCTGTATAGAACCAATTATGACCTATGGATGCGAATCATGGACAATAGACAAACAAATGAAAAGATGATTAGAGGCCACAGAGATGGGATTTCTCAGAATAATGTTGGAAGTTCCCTGAACAGTTAAAAAGACCAATGAAAAAAAATTATCAAAGAGGCCAACATAAAAAGGGAACTCCTAAAAAACATCAGAAAGAAACAATCAACATTTTTCGGGCGCATAATGAGAAGAGGAAAGTTGGAATACTTGGTTACAACTGGCAAAATAAAAGGGAAGAGAGATTGCGGACGACAAAGAGAGAAAATACGGTATAACTAGGTGTCATGGCATGGAAAACAGTCAACAACAGAACTGATACGATGCACTGTAGATAGAAGATTGTGGAGGGATATGATCACCTATGCCAACCGGAATTGGCGCATCATGATGATGATAATAAATAATATATTTTTTCCTTCAGTTATCATCAAAGATTGCTATTTTCATTTTCTTCAATCATTTTCCTTTACAGTGTTGTACAACAAATACCATATTTAATTAAAGGTAAAGGTAAAGTACAAGACTTGAACCGACATCTTAGCACGCAAGTTTCCACCCATATGTGCTCGGCTGCCTATCCAGAAGTGTTCTGAGACTTCTGGATAGTGTCACTTCAAGCATCGAAACTCACTATGTGAGGCGGCATTCCTCACCTTCCCAGGGTAAGACCCTGGTACCTATTTCTGCCAACGGCTGGGTCGACCGTGGGGGTATTTTTTTTTCCAACCACGAGTAGAATTCACACTGCTCCCAACGGGAATCAAACACCCGGTAGTTCAGTCTGGTGGTTTTCCCAACTAGGCTACCGAGGCCCCCTTGCCATATTTAATTATACTATTGCATGAAATTGTAAAATGAAAAAAACATGTGATATATTTTTTATAAACTAAAAATTGATCTGATCCAAACCTAAAGTCCAGCCAAAGTCCGGAAAAAGTTAATAAAGAAAAAACTAACAAGCACTAAAATTACAATTTTTATTTCTTGTAAAATAAACAAACCTGAAATGTTCTCTTCATGGGTTCTCTTATGGTTCTTGAGTCCATATTTGCTAGTGAAAACTCTGTCACATTTATCGCAGACAAAGTCCCAGCCAAAATTAGCTTTCAGTGACCGGCTGTGAGCCAAAAAATGCTGTTTTAATGTTCCCATGGCTGTGAACCAGCTGCCACAATTTCTCCATGGACATTTCATTCTGCCATCTAGAAATCGTCAACAATAATTACCAAAAAATAAGTTAAATCTTACTTGAGATATATTATCATTAGCATAATCTTTTATTTTTCATTATTGATTTTGCTCTTGCTCATCTTAAATGTTCACCATTAGGTGGCCATGGATGGGTTATGTTGCCAATTTGTGACTGGCCACTAGTCTATATCTGTGTCTTTCAGTTCAACAACATGTATGTCATCTGTTGGGTTGAATTTTAATTGTTTAACAATTTTGTTTATGCAGTGACCATTTTTGGCTTACTCTGTTTTACTTTTAACTGCCAAGGGTTCTTTAGCATGCATGAGGAGGCCTCTGGTTTTTCATCCTTATCTGAAAGGGCTAGACAAGAGATCTCACTACTCAGAGACTGGTGGTGTTAAAGTCACACACAAAAAATGTTGGATTTGAAGAGAAAAATCTCAAACTGCCTATGACAAGGGGACCTTTGTCCAGAGGCTGACACATTAGCTCTAGACCATTCCCTGGTTTTGTTCTCCTTTGTAAGATTTTTGTGTTAAAAGTAAGAAATAAAGCATAAAATGTGTTTGTTTTAAAAGTCTTACAAAATATTAAATCTCATAGAATTTTTCACTCTACCAAACTCATTAAGAGAGTCAGACCAAATATGATATTTATCACCTTCTGGCAAACTCTTTATCTAAATAAACATACTGTGTTTCTAAACTTCATCACAGCCATATTTTCCTCTATTCAACCCTAGATATTGATATCTATATGTGAGACATGTTTTACAATACGTTTTTTAAATTTGCCAAAACCACTCTTTGTAATTTGGAGAAATAATATTTTCATTAAACTTTTGCTACAGATCTTTCTTTCTACATAGAGTCGCTGGAATCAAATGTGGTAAACGTTTGCTTGCTGATGCCCAATTTATGGCTCAAAATTTGAACGCAATAGTGCTTTATTGATATATATATATATATATATATTGGCCGCCAGTCCAGTCAGTGCGTTCACTTCTATCTTTGTGGTCATTCATTGCCTATCCCATGTTTACAAAGGATTGTTTGATGTCTTGCTGACAGCCAAAGATAATTTCACAGTCAGAAGTAAAAACAAAAATTAGTGTACTTATAACCAAATTTATTTTAAAAAAATGAATGACTTGTCAGGGTCACTGTCGGGAATAATTAGGGAAAAAAATGTTTGCACACAGCAAACTGGTAAATTCCAAAATTTTTTATTTTGAGGGCCATTTTTATAAAGGTATCATAAACTAGGGTTAAAGATATTATACACATGAAAGACAAAAGGGTGTAAATTAGGCTTATTTTTGTCCTTAACTAATAACATTATTTTTTAGTACTCCTACTTCGACAAGTATTAAATCTCTTTCATGTTCTTTTTGCATGCAGATATTGTTTTAAAAAAAAAAAAAAGTAAAAACAGAAATATTGTAGTGAAAAGAAAAGGAAGACAAAACAACACAATTAAAAGGGCAAGATAAGGGGTAAAATATTTTTAAAAGCATCTGAGGTAGTAATTGGGTGCTTAAAAGATAGATGATTGTACAAGATTTTCTGAAATCAGGAGTGTTACTAAAAATAACATATACAATTAGATGAAGATGCAATTCGATTCACACACACTGAAGCTATCCATCTCTACAACTAACTGCCCTTAATTTTGCTACCCATCTTATTAAAAGACAACAATATGATATAAGTAAAGTAATGTACTAAAGTTAAACAGACTATTCAAAAAATAGGGATTCATAATAACAATGATTGATTTAATACTTCAATAGAACATTGAATCTTTATGATTGGTTTTAGAACAGCAGAAAAGATGAATACCATGATAAAACAAATAAATTTGTGGAAGGCATTAAACAAAGGTATAGCAGATTCCCAAAAAGTGATCAGAAGTTTCACACAATGTTAAGAACAGAACAGGTACATTAAAAATGAAAACAGTATTAATGAAGAAGTGAAACTTCTCCTGTTTTACACCTAATTTGTCCAGTCCTTTCAGTGATTAAGTAGCTCTGCTATTCTGACTCTTAGCCACACACAAACAGAAAGACTGGATAGGATACAGAATGAAACCATACAGATCATCCTTGGCGGCATAAAAAGATACCATCTTGCAGAGCTTGGCCTCCTACATTTTTTTTACCATGAAGGACAGGACAAAATTATGCAAAGCACATGCCTACCTTTGACTGTACAGTGAGAATAAGAGCTGAAAGATAGCAGGTCAAAAAGAAGGAAATTTTGGGAGGTCATAGAAGTAACTAAAGCAGTAGTAACTTGAGACATAGACTTTTACCCACATATATTCTCAGTGATACAATGACTATGTACAGGATGGTAGTATTGGGTTTTGCTAGAAAACAATGGTTGGAGTTTCTGAAGAGACTGATTAAAAGTTGCTTCATTTTTGTGCCTAGGATATCTGATGTAAGAGGTAATGAACAAGCAGACAGACTTGATAGGTTAGCTGTTGTGGATGTAACTTAGAATGGGTGACCAATGGACTGAGCTGACATTCTAAATGCTCTCAAGAGGCAGGATGACTGAATGGGAGTTTACAACATTGAATAGACTGCAAAAAAATCAAGTCAAAAAGGGGTGATGCCAGACAAAAGTGCTACATAGGGAGCCAAAGCAATACAGAACTGATATTGTCAGTAACTGCACATTGAAGGATACGCTGAGGAAGAGAGTCCTTTACTTATGGAGTCGTCTGATGTACAGTGAGGATGATCTGTCAACTAACTTAATTTGTTAACCATGGGCAATTGGCTGACAGTTGCACTCTCTAAAGATCAAAATTAATATAAGAATTAATAAAACATGATGGAAATTTACCAGTTTTTGTCTTTAATTGTATGTTTAAAGGTACAAGTAGAACTGACCATAATGAACTTTGCTGTGTTTGGCCAGCTGGAGTTGGTCAGCAAATGTTTGAGAACATCCAACCACATCACAGGATGAAGGTTTTTTACTGTGATTCCACAAATGGTTATCAAGATTCTTTAGCAGGAAAAATGTCTCCTTACACTCCTCAACTTCACATTTGTATGGTGGACTTTCTGAGGTAGACAAATAAATACACAAGATCAATGATATACTAGTATAATTTTGGCTTTATATGCATAGATACATGGAGCTGCTCACAGTGCACATGCACAAATAAAAAGGATGGAATTATTCCTGCAACAAACAAAACAATCTTTAGCTTATCTTATGTCAGTGAAGTAGTTTGTATCAATACAGTGTCTCCAATGAAATTTATGTTTTGAGAATCAGGTCAAATCATACTATAATTTGTACTTTTTCCAATTCAAGCTAGTAGTAACTTCATTAACTTTTTGTTACTAATATGTAAATTTATATTCAAATTTGGTATAAATCTTTGCTCTCCAAAGTTATATATCAGAATTATTTTTTCTTTATAATTTGTAGCACTGGTGATTTCCACATGAAATACGTTTTCTTTGAATTTCCAAAGCTTATGAGAATTTAATTTCTTGTTATATGGTAATAGTAAACAAGTTATTAGTATATTTTCCATTCTGTGGTTATCTGGAATGAGAGTGAAGATCCTGAGTTGATCTACACATAAAGGTAGTAAGAAAATCTGGTGGCATTGATGTACTAGCAAAAGGAAGAGAGAGAGTAATCTAATGGTATTTTCTGAGTTATTTCACATTCTACTTTAACACTTTCCATACGGAAGCTTTTTATTGACGCAATGGGAGAGATTTCAGAGACAAAATTTTTCATGGTTTTAAGAATCAATCTACATATTTATATTTATCTAACACATAACATATTATACATGAATTTTTAGCTAATTGAACAAGGTATTAAATTTCACCAATATCAAGATGATACAAAACATGTAAAAAGAGTATGGTTTGATGGCGTTCACACTAATCAAATTGAGCGTGGCGCACTATGAGGTATGCTACAAAAATCAGCATGGCGCACAGTGTGGCGAAACGTACGGAAAGAGTTAATTCCAACAATATAAGCTATTTTCAGATTTATTCTCACTAGTACAAATATCCAGCTGCTCCACAGCACAACATAGCACAAGTATCACCCACCTATGTGACTTATGACGTGAGTCTGCCTTTCAGTCTGAGTTACAAACTTCAAGTCACAACCTTCAAAATTACAGAGGTATGGTGACTCCTAATGTAAAAAAAAAATAAACTAAAATAAATATACAAATATTTGTTGTTTATTTATTACTTTTATTAATGTAAAATTATATATATATATATATATTATTGTATTTGGTATATGTAACACACATGAACATCAAAAGAGAAGATCAAAATAGAACTTTAAGATAGGATACTCAAATATGAAAGACATAAATGTATACATTTTGCAAAAAACAATATCATCACTAATCACATTTTCTTTGCACTTGAGCAGAAATTATCTTTAGATCTGGAATTACATATGTGTGACTTATGGGTAAGTTATGTGTGAGTTACATTTTTACTTTTGTTTATATTTTACTCACTCTTCCCCATCAGAAATTCACAAATATTGTGTTCTACGATTATTTCAAATTATTATATACACTCTGTAATTTGATATATGATATATATGGGATAGGTTACTATGTAAAAGCAGACATTATACCAACATTTGATCTTTGTGACATTGGTGTAGTTAATAATTTCAAAACAGGTAATTCTTTTTAAACCAAAAGATGTAAATGGTTAAAAATGAATATATCAGATGCCATCCTGGAGAAAATTGGGCCCCTTCAGGTTATCTGAACCTTTTAGACACAAATGACAGACTCTCTGATTCCATACTGGAACGGTCACCGTCCCAGACTAACCTGGTACAGAACACTAGTTGAAGTTCAAAAGATGCTTTATAAATCATTACATGTCATTATTGGTGGCAGATTAATAATCTACTAATAATCAACGGTTTGCTGATGGTATCAACTGCTTAGCTGGAACAGAGAAAGAACTAACAGATATGATATGACTAGATAAAGCATCTAGTGCCATAGATATCAAAGCTAAAAAACAAAACTGATGACCAATAACCTTAGTGCATTGTTGTATAAATGTGATGAGAAGAGATAATAACCGAATAGCAAAGCAAGCCCTCATATGGGAAACAACAGGTAAGAGAAAAAGAGGAAGACACAGGGAGACACTGAGAAGAACATTGATGAGAGAGGCAAGAGCAGCAGGATTCGGCTCCCTCAATGAGATAGAGCTGCTTGCACAGAACAGAGACAAATGGCGAGATTTGATAAAATATCTTTAAAAGAAAACTGCTAGAACAAAAATTCAGATAGGAGAAGGTGTATCTTGGTCTATGCCCTATGGGCCGGCTACGGCTCGAAAGGTCAATAGATAGATAGATAGATTGTTGTATAAATGAAAATAAATAGACAAGAACTAGAAACAGTGGACAAATTTAAATACTTAGAATCCATTTTCAGTAATGAATGCTCAAAACTTTAAATATCAGCTAGGAGGCGAAGGCGCGCCTCCCAGCACCAGAGCTGGAAGTTGTCAGTGACCCACAGCTGATGGCTGGCACCAGGATCGGTAAACCAGAACCATCCAGACCCTGCTCCACCTCTCCGTGGTGCCTCCAGTAACAGACTAACCTGTCTAGTCTGGCCAAGCGAGCAGGGATCGAAGAGGGAAGACAACTCGGTACTCAAAAATGTTGTGCTGAAGTCAGATGTGTTGGCCGAAAGGCGCAAATATAACAGTTATACTGCAAACCGCAACACAACGCAGACACGTCCACTTAACGTCCTTTTAAGGATGGATGATGAAGAGGAATTCTACAGTCTACGAATACTTTAGAATACTTTAGTCATCGGGTGAACGTAAAGCAAGCAAATATCAGCTAGAACAGCACAAACTGAAGCAGTTGTTGTGAGGCTAAAACTTATTTTAAAAGATAAAAACATCACTCTTGGCTCTAAAATCTATTTTTCTGCACCTGTGAAACATGGACCCTACAGTAAAGCTATAGAAGAAAATAAAAGCTATGGAGACAAAATGTTATTGTAAGGTAATGTTTTGGGCATCGCTTACTAGATCATATCACAATGAAAAAGTTCACTAAAGAATACAACAAGCAATTTGAGTATGTGATAAACTCTTCACTATTGTGTTGAAACAAAGTAAGGAAAGGTTTGGTCATGAATCTAAAAAATCTGGCCTGGCAAAGCATTCTACAAGGAACTAAGAAAGGATAGAGAAGGGTGGTAGACAGAGAAAAAAAATTAGAATATAACATAAAAAAATGGACAGACCTTAACTTTACAAAGTCCCAAAAATGACTGAAGATAGAAATACATAGAGAAGGTTGACGAAGTTTGTCAGTAGTGTCAAAAATTACTCCCAGGGTTAAATGAAGAAGAAAAAAAACTATTTGATGTATCAAGTATGACCATACATGTACACAGTACGACAATTTATGTACATCATATTTGTTTAACAATTAAAAAGTAAAAATGTTCAAAAGCAATACCTCTTTTAAGTCTTGAACAGAGTTTGAACAATGGTGGGAATTTTCATGGTGCAATAGTTGAGCATCTGCTAGAACTTTGCCACAATAGGTGCACAATTTTTCCTTACAGTCTTGTTCATGTGATTGCTGTGTTAGCAACTGTTTTGGCATCTGACCGTGCACTGTTACCTTATGTTTTTCCAACATTCTCTTGCGATTGAATACCATGCCACATTCACTGCTGGTACAAGTATATCTAACGACAGTTCGGTTTAGTTTGTAATCACCACCTTTGTGAACCAGAAGTTTGTGTCTGCATAAAGTAGATTTCAGAGAGAATTTTTTGCTACAACCTTCAACAGAGCAAGTAAAGAATACACCTGGAATAGGCCGAGGTCTCCTTCCCATATGGTAAGATATTATGTGTCGTTTCATGTAGATTCGACATGTGAATTTTTTGTCACAGCCAGAAACTTCACATACAACTGTTCTTTCTGGAGGATGTAGAGTATTCTTTATATTCTCTGCAAAAATAAAAGGGAAAAAGAAAACATTGTAACTGGTGAAATAATTCTGTAATTTCCTATAATTCTGATAACTGGACCTGAAAGATATAATAATAAGATCACACTCACTGTTGGATTAATACTTTTTTTTTAACTAAAAGAAACAAATGCACAGCAGGTATAAAGGCAGTTGTAACTGTAACAAAACACAATAATAAAACAAATCTAGCCAACCCATGTTAATTTTATCACCACCATGTACTAACAATTACTTTACTGCCACTCCAATATAGACTAGGATAAAAAAAACGAACCAAAAAATAATCTTCTTTTGGTTACTTGACTGAAAACTGGTGACAAAGTTAGGTAATTTTGTTAATTCACAATCACTTTAGTATGGAAGTAAGTAAAAATCTGAACCTTTACATCCATGAACACTTCGACAAAGCTGCTCCTTTCCTTCTATTTAATTTCATTTGACAGTCTTGCATTTTTGAATATTAATTTTTCCTGTAGTTCGAAACCAGAATGGCCTGCACACAAATACTTATCCTTTTCAATACTTGTCTTGAAGTAGGTGGGCTGACTCTAGGCAAACATAAGAGACAGCAACCTCAGACAAGTTTATCACAAGGACACTAAATCTATTGTCTCTCATGATTTACAGGGCACACTATCTCCACACTTATTGATAGTATTTCCTTACAAAATTAATTTCATAATTAATTTATCTTTTATACTTATCTTGGAGGGGATGTTTGCTCTTGGCACCACCAATGGTGAATGAAGTGCTCATAGCCCCTCATTCACCAGGTGTTGAGGTTACTGAATGACAGGATCATCTCTGTGATTCTGGTTGACCTCAGTTTGATACCACTGCACTAATGTGTCCAAGACCACACCTACATGTGGTCACCCATTTCTACAAAGTTGGTCTTGGATGCGACCGAGTTCCTGGTGGTATAACTGGGCAGAGAGAAGCTGTGGAGGTGAGCCCCTATAGATGCAGGACCAGAACACACTGGTGCATGGTACATGCCATGGTTCTCATCCACTCACCCTCACTCTCTCTTGAGTGCGTGTCCTTTTCTTCTGTCTTAATACTACCTCTATAGGAGCCCCCTGTAGACAAGATGGAATTTGCAGTTCTTAAATTGCTTTGAGACTCCCTACTGGCACACCACAGAGGACCAACGGTTTCAGTTTGATGAGAAGACTGCCATGCTCTATCTCCAACAGGCTTGCAGTATATTGCAAAGACAGAACTAGTTCATGACTTTGATGATCCTCTGTCAATACTAATGGCCTATACATGATACTCCTGAAAGAGCAGAGCAAATGACAGTAGGAGGTGGGGAATGGGTCAATGTGAATTTCTGCCTGACTCCACAGCCTGGAAGGATGAACATGTGAATGGCCATCACGTCGGAAGAGGTGGAGTCACAGTGTGCCATGGAGGAAGGTTGCGAGATGATATAGTGGGTGTAAATTTCATCCTGAGGTGGGAAGATAGTCCACAGATTCCTCAAACTGACAATGCCATGTACACAATTTTCTGGATCCATAACAACAAACCTATCTTAAAATCCATACTATTTGTTTACTACATAACTGCCTAGTATTGTGTGTTTGAATCATTTTCAATTCCATTTTTTGAAAAGTCATTAATACTTTCATGGTTACCAACAAATACAGACTTTCAGTAAATTCTTTTAATTTGCTCAAATGAATTTACTATTTTCTGTACTCATTGTTTCTAACAAATGTCATTTATTGCAATTATTTAAGAAAAACAGTATTAATGTGTATACTTTCAAGATACATTAATCTGAGAGACAGAGAATCTATCTATCTATAGTCCTTTCGAGCCGAAGACGGCACATAGGGCAGAACCACAATCTCAAACACAGAAACCTTGCGTGCCAAAGTGGCACATATTACAAAGATCACTGCTCTAAAATATATGGCGCTGTTTCCATAACAATACTTTTTATAATGACAGCTTGTCAAGCCATCGATCAAACTCCTTAGTCGCCTCTTACGACATGCCTGGAAGGTCACAGTGTCACTATTCTTTACTTCCCTCATAATGAGGCCCTGGTAACACACAGGAACAGAGAATACTAGAGAAGAATAGTCATGGGATAAGTAATGGGAATATAATCTATAAAACAAAGATATTAAAAAAAAAAAAAATTATCACTTACTGTTATGAACCTTGTAATGCACATCAAGATAGCGCTGACAACCAAACTGCTTGCCACATTTCTCACAGTACAAAAAACGTTCTGGGGCATGTGTACAAAGATGAAGCTCATATTTCTCTTTCCTCACAAAAGTACTGTTGCATCCCTCAAAGGTGCACTTGTAACTTCCAGGCTTACCTGCTGAAGCAAGCACAGAGAAATAATCAAGTTTAATGACCAAGTAAAGAAAAGAAAACAAAAATAATCACACTAAAAGTTTCTGTCACTACAGTAACAAAATTTTAATAAACTCTTTAAAGTGTTGTAATCACAGAATAGTTCAGTTATGTTCAGAGAGCAATAATGATGACTTGCAAATAACTCAATCATAGAACTCAAGGTACTTTCTTAATAAAATTGTTGCTCAAATGCTCACAGCAAATGACATTTTTCATAGCTCCTGCTGCAATTCTAATTACTCCTTTCATTTTGCAAGATAAATATGAAATTTCATATGAGTATTGCAGGTAAACTTAATGCATTATATTTGAGAAACTAATCCTTTTAATTATAAGCCCTCTCCAAATTCAGCAAGAAATCCCAATCTCAAAAGCACCATAAGAAAACTCAGTGGCTTCATAGAACATGAGATGGAACAAGAATTATGATTTAAAAAAAAAATGTCTTTCTCTCATTAATAATTGCATTTTAATCTCTAATCATGGGGACCCCCGATAGCTCAGTGGTTAGTGAACAAGAGGTAGGGTTTTATCCCAACCAACAGCTCCAGTTCACCCAGTCTTTAATGGGTACTGGATTTTTTTCTGGGAACTAATAATACCGACCACATTACCCCAAAAATCATGTGCCGAAGGTCTGTAAAATTTATGGTCACTAACACCATATTCCCTATACGCCACTTGGCATGACAGGAGTACTTTGATCTTGATTTTGAATCCCTAATCATCTATTGGATGGAAGACAATGGCAAAATCTCTGTCCATTATTAGTCAATATCTCTTATGATAAAACAAGTCAAATATTGTCCAGACAAAGACACATCCTCAATACATAGATGAAAAGCAGAAAACAGAGATAAAATGATTTTGTTTTAAGAAATGATACCCACAAAACTCAAAACTTTATCGGTCGAGATTTTTGTATAAATATAAAACTACAGCTACCTTTCTTTGTTTGGGAGATGAGATAGTAAATCGGATGATTCCACTGGCACGGGCGGTTGAGCAATTATGGATTTTAATTTGTTTGCAGTGATACTGGGGCCTTTCATAACCATAAATATAAAAACATAAAATACAGGTAGTGAAACTGCATTGGAAAATGACTTACTTTTTCAGTAATAAATAATATAAGAGAAATGCTCAGAGAGATCAGAAATGTTCCACACGAATTTAAGGTTTAAAAGAGTTTTGCACTTACCATCATGTATCTTCCTTTGATGATTGTTAAGACCACTTTTGCTAATAAACTGCTTCCCACAAGATTCACAACAATGGTCTGCATTTTCAGAGTGACTATTTTTGCGATCACTCAGCTCTATGTTTGTGGTAGATGAAGTTCTGCTACAATCTTTATCACGTATGTTTGCATTAATGCCTTCGAATGAATCGGAAATGTCACATCTTGCATTTGTAAATACAAGGGACCTTTGAGGTATTTTTGTGTCATGTCCTAGCGAAGAATTAGAACTTATAGCAACAATGTCAAAAACTTGAGAGTATTTTCTCTCAGTAAATTTAACAGGCTCTTTATCATGAACAGTCTGTGTACTTAGCACTGATTTGTTACATAATATGTTGCTGTGTTTTTTTTTCCCCTGGAAACTTCTCAATCTCATAGAGCATTTAGTCTCAGGTAATGATTGTGTATTCCCTCTGAGCTTGGTGATTCTTCTTTCTCTTTCTTTTTTGTGTTGTAAAATTGGTGAGGTGTCAGTATCAGTGGTTAGTGTAACAGTGTTAGTATCAGTGGTTAGTGTTACAGTGTTAGTATCAGTGGTTAGTGTTAAACCAGTGGATGTTTCATTCGCTGCTGATGTCTGGCTATTATCCTCTCCTTGACCACCATGAGTTGTCAGTGGTGTTGGTAGAGCAGAAAGTCTTGAAAAGGTGTTCCCTGAGGATGAGTAACAGTTTTGCTGCAACTTTATATTTTCTAATATTCATTTTAACAATAATTATATATATTAATAAAACATGTTCAAGTATTAGAACTCAAATATTAAAAAAAAACTCTTAATAGAGAAAATATTATTTTGGTTCTGTAACTTTCGTAATAAACTTTAGCTTCAATTGTTAAGCAGCAGTTTAAATGCCATGACTTCTTAAACAATTTTGGACACAGAAATAGCCCAAACACACACACACATGGGAGCTGCAATAGCTCAGTGGTTAGTGAACTGGACTACAAAGGACAAGGGGTAGGGTTCGATCCCAACCGACAGCTTCTGGGTTCATCATCATCGAGTGCCTTCTCCGCAATGAAGGTTGGCTACCATGGAGCGCCATTCTGCTCTGTCTCTTGCTTTGATGGTGCAGGTTGTCATAGGCTGATTTGTCCGTCTCTTGATGTTACTCGTCCATGTTAGTCTTGGTCTGCCTCTGCCTCTTTTATCTTGTATTTTCCACTCCAGGATTACTTTTAGTAGGCTGTTGTGTCTTTTAACATGGCCCAAAAATCGCATTTGTCTTGTTTGAATTGTGCTTAGTAGTTCTCTTTTCATTTTTAGTTGTTTTAAGACTTCATCATTTGTTTTATTTTCCTTCCATCCAACTCTACCTATTCTTCTATATATCCACATTTCAAAGGCTTCAAATCTCTGTTCTGTTTTCTTGTCTAATGTCTATGTTTCTGTACCATACAGGAATATTGAGAAGATGTAACATTTTGCTATTCTTAGTTTTAGCCATGGTGTTATTTGTTTTGATGCTAGTATGTTCTTCATGACACTAAAATTACTTTTTGCCATTGCTATTCTTTTGTTTATTTCAGTTGTACATTTTCCATCACTGGATTTCTGACACAAGACATAGTATGTTCAAGGTAGTTGTAGTTCTGAACTGTCTCCAGGTCTATTCCTTCTATTTTGATATCCACTTGTGGGTTTTGAGTATCTTCTTTGTTTATGATCATAGTTTTAGGTTTTTTTGATATTCATATCTAGTCCATATTTTTTGCTTGTCATGTTTATTTCATTAAGTAATTGTTGTAGATCTTTAGGATTTTCTGCTAGTAGTACAGTATCGTCAGCATATCTTAGGTTATTGACTATCTTTCTATTAATTTGTAGGCCTGGCATCTCTATGATGTTTTTAAAAATTTGCTCAGTGTATAGATTGAACAAGCTTGGTGACAGGATGTATCCCTGTCTTACTCCTCTTTTTATATCAATGGGTGTAGAGTTCTCTTTGTTATATTTTATTACTGCTGTTTGCTCCCAGTATAGATTACATATTAGTCGTATGTCCATGTCATCTGGATGTATCTCTTTTAGGCATTCTATAAGTTGTTTGTGGTGTACTCTATCAAAAGCTTTGGTGTAGTCTATGAAGCAGGCATATATTGGTTTGTTTACTTCTGCGTATTTTTCGATTAATGTTCTCATGCAGAATTGTCTCGCTATTTTTCCTAAATTCAAATTGCTGCTCATCTAATTCAGTATTGATTTTATTCTGAATCCGTCCTTGTATAACTTTTAGCAAGATTTTTGTAACATGGCTCATTAGGCTTATTGTTCTAAAGTCACTGCATTCAACTGCACCATTCTTTTTAGGCAATGCAATGAAAGTTGATGTTTTTAGTTCATTTGGTATGTATCCTGTGTGGTATATGTCATTGCATATGTCTGTAATCACTTCAATGCCAAAATCTTCTAGTGCCTGTATCACCTCTATCTGTATGCTGTCAGGTCCTGCTGCTTTTCCCTTTTTCATTGTTTTTATAGCTTTTTCCACCTCAGATTTTAAGATTTTTTAGCCGGATGTACATTTTATAATTGGTTTCTTGTCCCTTTGATCCTGAAATAGTTCTGTTATATATTCCTGCTATCTATCTATAATATCCTTATTGTCAGTTAGCATTTTTCCTTTTTTGTCTGCAATGCATCCACCTTCTGTGGCTTTTTTAATTTTTTATTAGTCATTCTCTTTATTTCTGTGTGCATTCCTCTTAAGTCTTGGTTGCTTTCCATAGTTTCTATTTCTATGTATTTTTGGCTGAGTCAGTCTTCTTTTGCCTTTTTGCACATTTTGCGTATCTCATTATCTATTTCGTTGTATTGGGCAGTGTTCTTCGCTTGTCTCCTTTCTTCAATTTTTTCTAAGATTGTGTTAGTTATCCATTTTTGTTTTTTGTTCTTTTCTCTTTTGGGTAAGGTGTCGCAGGTGTATGCTTTTCTTTATGCATTGCCATTTGGTTGTTACTTTTTCATCAGGGTTTTCTCTTCTGCATTGTTCAATTTCTTCTTCTAGCAGCTTCTGGTATGTGTTCTTTACTTGTATTGTATAGGTATCTTTAATATCTTTTTGATTTAAAGCTGTTATATCTAGTGGATTTGTTGATGAATTAGACTTTTGCTTGTTTCTCTTTAGTTTGATTTTCATTTTAATCAGTACAGGATTGTGATCTGAATTAATATCTGCTCCTGGGTAGGTTTTGGCTTCTGGGTTCACCCAGCCTTAAATGGGTACCGGATATTTTTCTGGGAAAGTAAAGCGGCACGGGCATAATACTGACCATATTACCCCAAAAATCATGTGCTGAAGGTCTGTAAAATTTATGGTCACTAACACCATATTCCCTATACGCCACTTGGCGTGACAGGAGCTCTTTACATTTTTTACTTTTCACACACACACACACACATACAATTTGAGAAGTAAAGTTACAAATATAATTTGAGAAGTAAAGCTACAAATATAATTTGAGAAGTAAAGCTACAAATATAATTTGAGAAGTAAAGTTACAAATACAATTTGAAAAGTAAAGTTACAAATACAATTTGAGAAGTAAAGCTACAAATATAATTTGAGAAGTAAAGCTACAAATACGTGCTGAAGTTGGATGTGTTGGGCCGAAAGGCGCAAATATCACAATTATACTGTAAACCACAACACAACGCAGACATGCCTACTTAATGTCCTTTTAAGGGCGGATGATAACGAGGTACACTCCTTAAGTCATCGGGCGAACGCAAGCAAGCTACAAATACAATTTGAGAAGTAAAGCTACGAATATAATTTGAGAAGTAAAGCTACAAATACAATTTGAGAAGTAAAACTACAAATATAATTTGAGAAGTAAATTTACAAATATAATTTGAGAAGTAAAACTACAAATATAATTTGAGAAGTAAATTTACAAATATTATTTGAGAAGTAAAACTACAAATATAATTTGAGAAGTAAAACTACAAATACAATTTGAGAAGTAAAGCTACAAATACAATTTGAGAAGTAAAGCTACAAATACAATTTGAAAAGTAAAGCTACAAATACAATTTGAGAAGTAAAGCTACAAATACAATTTGAGAAGTAAAGTTACAAATATAATTTGAGAAGTAAAGCTACGAATACAATTTTTTAAATTTTAGTAACAAACAGCACCATCTCCTCAATTAAACAATGAGAGAACAATATAAATTATTGCAGACAATAAATTTCATGCAAGAAATAAATTATCATCAATCTCTTTATAGTCACAAACCTTGGTGATCAGGTGATTTCCTCAGTTTTATATGCTGATCAAACTGGGTTTTCATTTCATTGCGTTGAACAGAAATATCTTGTGTAGAATATTTGGGGAAACAACACGTTAATGTTTCCTTCTCTGCCCTACATTTAGCAATTTTTTCAGGCATATTTTGCAGGGTAAATGAATACTCAAGGCTGCTATTGTGATCAGGCAACTCAGATCTGCAGTTGAAAGAGTCTGAAGCAGTTTCTGTTACTTTACATTGTGTGGTCCTGTGTGGTGACTGTGTAGCTTTATGACTTTTCTTTTCTTGTCTATTTGTTAGTTTTTGTATATTTTTCTTTTTAGTGTCAGAACTATGGTCTTGCAAAGCAGAAAATGATAGGCTGTTATAGAAATTTCTGTTCACGTGCATCTGGTCATCCCAGTCTTTTCTGTGAGGCATATATAGCTTATGATTAACTGGCACCCCTAGAAGATCTTGCATTTTGTTGATACCTTTTGGAATTTGCTTGGCAGCAATAAAACAAATGTTGCATATTCTAGGCTCTGGGAAGACACTTTCATCATATAAAGTTTTAAAGTCTAGTGGATGGAGAAAGGACTTTAGTTTTTCATGGATTCCAAATTTCTGACACTTCATTCCACGCAACAGCTGCTTCTTGCTGCCTAGAACTTGCCAACAGATAATACACTTTGTCTTATTGTCATCCATTTTCAAACATTAGTAATGAGGATTGAGTGGTTTAGAGGTAAGATGTTAACCTTTGGACAGGAAGGTTCTGGGTTTGAATCCCACCATAGGTAGTGGGAATTCTTACACTTCAAATTCATGGCTGTACCCTTCCCTGATCTCTGAGCAGTGAGATCCAATGTCTAGTCCTTTCTGAGTAGAGAGATCCAATGTCTAGCCCTCTTTGAATAGTGAGATCCAATGTCTAGCAATCTCAGATAAGGGCAAAGAAATGGGAGATTCCATGTGCACTCGCACACATTAAAGAACCCTTGGCAGTTAAAAGTAAAAAATAGTGGGCCAAAAAGTAGCCAAAATTTGTTAAGCAAATGTCAAAGATGGATGTTTCAGGCTGAAAGGTGCAGTTATTGTGACTTTGCTGTAAACTAGAGACGTGGTGTATCCATCCTCACTTAACGAGTAAATGCTAAGAAGAAGAGAGAGAGAGAAACATTGTGGTTATGAAAGTCATCTTTGATTTTTAACCTCATTCTGTAATGATATATCGGTCAATCAGTCAAGGCCTTCAGGCTCCTTTTGGCACCAAGGACAAAGCCTCTCCATCCATCCATGTTCTTGGACATTTACTCTATTCCCTTCCAGTCTGAGCAAATGTCCATGACTTCTTTTCTCCATGTACTCTTGAGCCTTCCCTATTGTCTCTGTCCTGTAAGTTGTAACATTTATTCCTTCATATTTAACAATTTCATATCAATGATGCTGGAGTGGATGACGATCTCCTAAAACAGTTTTAAAAAAAACATATCAGCTTGAGTCAAAATAAAAATATTAGTTTACTATCAATTATGTTACAAATTTGAATAATAATAAAATATATCCAATAAATACAACAAAATACCCAAGAGAAATGCAGTCAATACTATGTTGAAGTAGTTTGATAAAAATAATACTTTTCTTTTTTTACAAAATCATCATCATCATCAAATGCAGTCTCCGCACCGAAGGTTGGCTACCATGGAGCACCATTCCAGTCTGTCTCTTGCTTTAATAGTGCAGGTTTTCATAGAGTGACTTGTCCATCTTTTGATATTACTCGTCCATGTTAGTCTTGGTCTGCCTCTGCCTCTTTTAATCTTGTATTTTCCCTTCCAAGAAGCTATTTTTAGTAGGCTGCTGTGTCTTTTAACATCCCCCAAAAATTGCATTTGTCTTGTTTGAATTGTATTTAGTAGTTCTCTTTTCATTTGTAATACTTCATCATTAGTTTTTTTTTCTTTCCATCCAATTCTTCCTATTCTTCTATAAATTCACATTTCAAAGGCTTCAATTTTCTCTTCTGTTTTCTTATCGAATGTCTATGTTTCTACATCATACAGGAACGTTGAGAAAATGTAGCATTTTGTTATTCTTAGTTTTAGCCCTGGTGTTATTTGTTTTGATGTTAGTATAATTTTCATGGTAACAAAATTATGCTATAATTTAAAATAGAGATGAAAACCCATTTAGCAGAAGACCACAATTAACTATAATTTGCAGTTTCCTTTTTTAACTAAAAAATATAGGGTCACCCATCAATTAAGGATGTTAACAAACTTTTATAATTAAATATACTTTTATTAGGCTGGAATAGTTCATTTTTTTCTTTTTTTTTTTTTACTTTTGAGGATTTGGAATGAATAGCTACATTTATCATTACAAATTATTAAATTTCAATATCTGTTAATAATTTAATTATTATAAAATAAATCTGACTCAGCCAGATTTAGATACTGAAAATGTATTAATATAATATTTTAAATATTATTAATAACTTACCATTAACTTTAACACTTGAATTAATGTTTATTTTAGGTTTAGTTTAGCAAATGGAGAGCATGTATAAGGAATGGTATAACATCATTTGATACTGTGCTACGGCAAAACTTAGAAGTGAAAAGACTCATGAAAAAGGATGGAAAACACTGTGGATCAGTGGGCCTGACTTGTTCATTCTGTGGCCGCGTGTGTTTGTCAAACATTGGTAGAATTAGCCACGAGAGAAGCTGTTCGACGAAAACAAAACCTAAAAAAAATACACAATAGCCTCCACTAGACCATCTGACAAGACGAAAAGGGCCAATTATATAGTTTAGCAAAAAGGATAACTATTAAAAAACAGTTGAGTTAAAACTGTTAAGTTATAATGTAACTTATAACATTTTGATTTTTTTAACATAAACTATAAACAAACTGTAAAACATGATAAACAATAATAGACATTTTGACATGTATTATTTTATACATTGATCATTATGCATTATTTTATCTAATATAATTATTAATTATAACTGTTTAGTAATTGACAATGCTTAATGCCAATTAAATACAAAACATCCAATTCATTATAAATAAATAAATTATTATTATTATTATATTATCACAAAGTAAAAATATGTAAAGAGCCCCATCACGCCAAGTGGTGTGTAGGGAATATGGTGTTCTATCTATCTATTGTCCTTTCGAGCCGAAGACGGCACATAGGGCAGAACCACAATCTCAAAAACAGAAATCTTGCGTGCCAAAATGGCACATATTGCAGAGATCACTGCTTCTAAAATCTATGGTTCTGTTTCCATAACAATACTTTTTACAATGACAGCTTGTTAAGCCAGAGATCAACCTCCTTAGTCGCCTCTTACGACATGCTTGGAAGGACACAGTGTCACTATTCTTTACTCATAATGAACACACACGGGAAAATATGGTGTTAGTGACCATAATTTTTATAGACCTTCTGCACATTTTGGGTAATGTGGTTGGTATTATGCCTGTGCCACTTTACTCTCTCAGAAGAAATCCGGTACCCACTTAAGGCTGGGAGAACCTGGCAGCCATCGGTCAGGATCGAACCCGGCCTTTTGTTCTTTATAGTCCAGTTCACTAACCAGTGAACTATCATGGCTATTTTATTATCATCATCATCAAGTACCGGGCCTGATGGCGTAGGTAATCATGTCTCTCCACAACTTTTGATCTCGACAGTTATTTATCATTTCTGTTGTTGACCTTCTGCCAAGCCATTCTGTCTGGTATCTTTTCTCTTTGCTTCCCTCTATCTCTTCGTCCCTCAATTTTTCCAGTTGTTATCATAGTTTAATATTAATAGTCATAATATTTTTTTTTAATTTTAATTTGTTGATTACTTTTTAAAATATATATATATATATATATATATATATATATATATATATATATATATGGCCTTATTTAGTGTCTTGACAGATAGTTTGAAGCTAGCAAATATGATTAGAATAGTCAGTAGCTTGGCAAAAATATTATTAGTGTTTTTTTATGCTGGATGTTATTTTCTGAACACTATCTGAACAGTTTCTTTCATGGCTGAATCTGGTCAATACTGGATAGACAGATCCGACCCTAGAATGAACTAATGAACAAGATACATCATTTATTTTATTTGTGGTGCTTGGCCATATCTCCATTTTCTTTTTTCCTGTGCCTCTTGTCTTCTCAATTTAACATAAACTCTTCCTTAAATGTTGCTATGCCATTTTTTAAATTTTATTCTCTGTGTACAATGATCTCATGTCAGACTTGCAAAGTTTCTTTTGCTGATAGAGAATATTCACTCAAGGAAAGTGTAAACATCATTATCTCAGCACTGATCTCCTTTTATGTTATATCCTTCAAGTGTCATTAGACATTGCATGACAGGACTCATAGTCATGTCTTTTGCCACCTATCTATATTCTGGGCGAGATGTTCTTCGATCTTATCCAATCCGTCTATGCCTGCCAACTTTATATCTCTTATCTTATAATATTATTAAATAAACATGATGTTTATAAAATGTTCTTTTCAATGTCTCTAGATCTTCCTCTTTCGTATATCATTCCGATGTTACCCATCCATAGACTTGTAGACTTAAAGTTTAGATAATATAGTTTATATAGTGTTTTGAAATTCTTCTTTTGTTGTCTCTTCTCAACACATATCTATCTATTGACCTTTCGAGCCATAGCCATAGCCATAGCCGGCCCATATGGCATAGACCCAGATACTCCTTCTCTTATCTAAATTTTTATTCTAGCAGTTTTCAATCTGTATCAGGTCTACGTTTCATTAACAACATCGTTTTTACGATAGCGGCTTGTTAAACCTCTGATCAACGGTTATATACCAAACCGGAGAAAAATAATTCCTCCATTTTGGAAACAACCGGAAACCAATCCACTAATATCTTCAGTAATAAAGAAAAGACGATGGTCATACGTTGGACATGTGATGAGAAGAGATAATAATCGAATAGCAAAGCAAGCCCTCATATGGGAAACAACAGGTAAAGGAAAAAGAGGAAGACCCAGGGAGACACTGAGAAGAACATTGATGAGAGAGGCAAGAGCAGCAGGAATCGGCTCCCTCAATGAGATAGAACTGCTTGCACAGAACAGAGACAGATGGCGAGATTTGATAAAATATTTTTAAAAAAAAACTGCTAGAACAAAAAATTCATATAGGAGAAGGTGTATCTTGGTCTACGCCCTATGGGCCGGTTACGGCTCGAAAGGTCAATAGATAGTTTTCAATCCTTGTAAAGATCTTTTATCAAATCTCGCCATTTGTCTCTGTTCTGTGCAAGCAACTCTCTATCTCATTATTGAGGGAGCCGATTCCTGCTGCTCTTGTCTCTATGGTCAATGTTCTTCTCAGTGTCTCTCTGGATCGACCTCTTTTCCTCTTACCTGTTGTTTCCCACGTGAGGGCTTGCTTTACTATTCGATTATTATCTCTCCTCATGACATGTCCATCGTCTTTTCTTGATTGCTGAAGATATTGGTGAATCAGTGGTTGATTCATCATCATCGAGTGCCTTCTCCGCAACGAAGGTTGGCTACCATGGATCGCCATTCTACTCTGTTTCTTTCTTTGTTGATGGTGCAGGCTGTCATATGATAGATTGACTTGTCCATCTTTTAATGTTACTCGTCCATGTTAGTCTTGGTCTGCCTCTTTTACCTTGCATTTTCCCTTCCAATATTACTTTTAGTTTTAGTTTAGTAGGCTGTTGTGTCTTTTAACATAACATGCCTCAAAAATTTCATTCGTCTTGTCTTAATTGTATTTAGTAGTTCTCTTTTTATTTTCAGTTGTTTTAAAACTTCATCGTTAGTGTTTGATTGGCGATTTAATTAATTAATTTCTCATTCTCTAATTTAGTAACTAAGTAACTACTTCATCGTTTGTAGTTTGTTTTGAATTCGTTCCTCCACGCTATTTATACCAAGTCAACTCATATGCTCATGAATAATAAATAATTTATTAGTTTATTACTTAGAAGTACTCACTTAGAATATCTACATTTAACTAAATGAATAATTCCAGGTACGTTTAAGCTGTAAACAGAAAATAAATATTCATTGAAAGTGAAACAGACATTGCGTTAATTAACAAAACAAGAGTAAGAGTATCTGAAGAACTCTCGTCTGCTACTGCGGGAATGATCTTCTCTTGAGTGAGGACAGCCGGTGATTTGTTTCATTCTCAACCTGGGTTAGAAATTATTATAATATTAAGTTAGCGGGGATATATTGTCAATCGCGGGAACGAAATATTTTGTGCCCGAGTAAGAATCTTCTTATATGCTGATATTTCATTTCTCGTGCTTGCCTAGAATCGGTTAGATGTCTCTGATAGTTTGCCTGCTTTTTGGACAGCATTTGAATTTGATATAATTGCTTGATCCCTGTTGTATCTGTATTTGACAATATTTGCTCAATCAGTAAAGTTCATTTCTGGCTCATTCGTGTGGTGTTCATGTAATTAGAAAGGGTCATTCTTTGTCTTTTCCCTTTAAGTGACCGCCATTCTTCGCTTTTTCCCATTAAGAGACTGCCATTCTGTATATATTACCCCTGAAGATAGGCCCATTCATTCACAAGTGGCCTGGCCATTTTATAAGACTTTGACCAGAACAATGAACATGCTTGAAATTCCAGCACTTCATTGTTTATCATTTATATCTAACGCATATAGATTCTATATATGCGCCTCAGACCGCACGTGAGAAGAGTTCATTATTAACAAGACAAGATAACATTAACATACAGATAACGACAACACACGCATTGCTTTTGAGCAAAATAAAAGAACAACATGGATCAGCAATACATCCATGTCCTCCTTCCTCTACATGTCCCGTAAAACATAGAACGTTTTAGGGGAGTAAAATAATAGATAATCGTTCTAGACTACCGTGTTGGAGCTTAGGAAACAGGGGCAGTGGGGTGGATATAGTTCTTAATCGCCGTCATTATTTTCCCCGACTCAATGAACCACGACGGTATCATCATTATCATGTGCCATACCGGTTGGCGTAGGCGATCATGTCCTTCCACAATCTTCTATCTACAGTGCATCGTATCAGTTCTGTTGTTGGCTGTTTTCCATGCCATGACACCAAGTTATCCAGTATTTTCTCTCTTTGTCGTCCACGATCTCTCTTTCCTTTTATTTTGCCAGTTGTAACCAAGTATTCCAACTTTCCTCTTCTCATGATGTGCCCGAAAAATGTTGATTGTTTCTTACTTGTGTTTTTTTAGGAGCTGCCTTTTTGTGTTGGCCTCTTTGAGAACTTCCTCAATGGTCTTTTTAGTCGTCCATGGAACTTTCAACATTCTTCTGAGAAATCCCATCTCTGTGGCCTCTAATCGTCTTTTCATTTGTTTATCTACTGTCCGTGATTCGTTTCCATAGGTCAGAATTGGTTCAATATAGCACCGATGAACTCTCTTTCTCATTTCTATTGACACAGATTTGTTGCATAAGATATTATTCATTTTCTGAAATGCTATTTTAGCCCTATTCTATTTTTTATTTCCGTGGTGCATCCTCCATCCGATGTTATTATTGTGCCCAAGTATTTGACGCGTTGCACTTGTTTCAAATTTGTCCTGTTTATTTGTATGCTGCATGATGGTGATGACGACGGTATACGTTACCTTTTTCAAATGGGTTGACTAGAGAGCATGAAGCTGTAGTCTAGTTTAACCAATGTGCACTGTACCGATAAACCCGCGAGTGACCCCGCCGCTACTGACTCACTTTTACCTCATTCTTTGCATAACGGATGTGAAACAAAACACTAAGACTGAGATTGATTTCACGCCGACTCACTATGGTGTTACATCATCATCATTGAGTGCCGTCTCCGCATCGAAGGTTGGCTACTATGGAGCGCCATTCCGCCCTGTCTCTTGCTTTGACTGACAGTGCAAGTTGTCATAGGCTGACTTATCCATCCTTTGATGTTACTCGTCCATGTTAGACTTGGTCTGCCTCTGTATCTTTTACCTTGTATTTTTCCTTCCAAGATTGCTTTTAGTAGGCTGCTGTGTATTTTAACATGCCCCCAAAATCACATTTGTCTTGTTTGAATTGTGTTTAGTAGTTCTCTTTTCATTTTTAGTTGTTTTAAGACTTCATCGTTTGTTTTCTTTTACTTCTAACCAATTTATCATATTCTTTTATAAATCCACATTTCAAAGGCGACATTAAAGGACTCGTTTTAGCAGAATTATACAGAAATGTTTAAACACGTCATCATATTTAGTTTATCTTTTCTACGTGGAGCATACAAACTCAGTTTCCTGTATTATGTGCAAAGTGGTAAAGCAGGTGACTAGGCTGTACAATTAGTAGAATGCGTTGTACAGCCCTTAGCAGGAATACAAATTATGCGTGCATATATATAAACCTTCGCCGTTACAAATCCCTATTATATGATATTTATTTTTGATGCTTGTTTGTTGCTAAGATCATCCTCACTGCACACCGGACGAATCGTAATTGTTCCGATACTCGTGAGTCGTCGTACAGGAGTGTGCCTAGGACGTGCGCTTAACAAGTCGACTAATTATTTACATTAGTCTACGCTGTGTTTGATAAAGATATTACTTGTGTTACTCATGGCTTCTTCATCAAAGAAATGGAAAGCATCTTATGATAGCAATCGTAAGTACAATAGTATTTGGGAAGAAACATACCCATGGCTCATGAAAGCTTCTGATGGATCAGAGGCAGCATATTGTAAACTCTGCCGGTGTACGATTGTACCAAAAAGAGGAAACATCTCAAATCATGAGAAATCACCTAAGCACATGATGAGAGTTCCATCAAATAGTCAGACACAACTTAGTGTCACTCAAAGTCCTAGACAAAATAACGATAAAGTTAAAACAGCAGAGCTCCAAATTGCTGTAAGCATGACCTGCCACTGTGCAATTCGCACAATTGACCATCTGAGTGAAATTATGACAGCACATGGCCAGGGCAGTACATTAGGAAACATCAAATTGCACAGAACTAAATGTTCATGCTTAATAAAAAATATAATATCGCCAGCACTAAAAACGGATCTCATCCATGACTTTCAGGACAAGAAATACGCCATCATTTTAGATGAATCTACAGATGTCTCCACACAAAAATACTTGTGTATCTTAATTCGGTTTTTCAGTGAAAGAAAACAGGAAATTCTAACAGGGTATCTTGGGCTAATTCCCGTGCAAGAAGCAACAGGAGAAAACATATTTAATTTGATTGGTGGTGAAATAAAAAAATGTGGCCAGAGTCTCACAAATTGCATTGGATTTGCATCAGATGGAGCGTCAAACATGGTTGGCTGTAACAACTCAGTGTGGTCTAGATTAAGAAATGTATCTCCTTCATGTGTACAGCTGAAATGTATTTGTCATTCTTTGGCACTTTGCATTTATTATGCAGTAGCTAAGCTACCGTCAAATATAGGATTTTTACTATCAGAAATACCGCAATGGTTTTCCCACAGTAGCCTAAGACGAGAAGCCTACAAAGAATTATTTACAGTGATGAATACACCTACAGAATATGAGTCAACCAGAACTGCTCCACTGCCTTTTGAGAAACCATCAGCTACTCGATGGCTTGTGCGAGGAAAAGTTATGTTTAATATTCTGATGAATTGGGAAGAGCTAAAGGCTTATTTCATGAGTACTGAATTAGCCCAGTCAAAGTTTGACACAAAATACAAAGCACGATTGTTAAAGGACATGATGTTAGATTATAACAATTACTTGTTCTTTGTTTTCGCAACACCCGTTGTGCAGGAATTTGAAAGACTCAATGGCCTTTTTCAACAAACTAAAGCTGATCCTCATGAACTGTGTCAAGAATTATTTTTACAAAAGGCAAGTCTTCAGAACAGATTGTATGATACAAATGGACAAAGAAAGGATATAAATCAAGTTGATTTTGGTATCAAATTTTTAACAGAATGTAATACGTTCCTACAAAAGAACAACAACACTGACGCTCATCACGAAATTAAAAATGTCAAAGAAAGATGTATGTGTATGCTAGAGGAAGCTCTCAATCAAATAACATGTAGACTTCCTTCGGCGAGTAATATATTTCAAAATCTATCAAAGCTGAGTCCACGGATTATTTTAAATCAAGCTTCGAGAGCAACGTTTTCAGACTTACCCTTCTTACACCTAGCAGGAAGTAACATCAGCACTATTGAAGAACAATACAGAAAAATTATATTGATTGATTGGAAAGAAGATACCATGTTTAAGAAAGATGGACTTCCTACTGACAGTGAACAGTTTTGGATTGGCATACATCAGCATCAGTCATTCAAAGAGTTAGCCAACTTTGCCCTAACTTGTCTGATCACCCCATGCAGCAATGCCATAGTTGAAAGAATTTTCTCCATTGTAACGTCAGTGAAGACAAAAGCAAGGAATAAGATGCAACTGCATTTGCTTGACTCTATTGTCAGGATTAGAGCAGAACTGTTGCTTTCAAACAAATGTTGTAAAGACTTCATCCCATCAGCAAAAATGCTCAAAGAATTTACATCAGAGAATTTGTATGCTGTAGAATCAGGTAGCTCTGATGCGGATGACGTTAATAATCTTGATCTGGAGAGTTTCATGTGATGTGAGTATAGCAGAAATGTTTGGCCTTTTTTTTTGGCTTTTTAATTGACTATTTGGCCTAATTTGGCTTTTTTTCAACACTTTTTGGCCTAAAATCCAAAAATATATCTGGCAACCCTGCCGATATCCCTCCCTCTCGAGAATCACTAGAAAATCCATCGGAAGAGAATCGTGGCCGACGTACACGAACTCCGTACCACTCCCTGGGATCCACGGTGTGGGTAGGTTTATGCTGATAATTTTACCCAGGCAGCGATCATATTTATGGCCTACTGTTGACTATTTTAACTGCCAAGTGATCTTTAACAGGCACGAGTGCGCACGGGATCTCCTATTTATTACTGTTATCCGAGAGGACTAGACATCGGATCTCACTACCCACGAGATCGGGGGAGGGTAGCGACATAAAGAAACCATGGATTAATTTTTCCTATTTTTTAAAATCACCACACCACCGTTTCTGTATAGCTTTGAACTCAGGTCATTCCTGTCATGAAGCCGACGTTGTATCTATAGACTACCCAGCCCTCTTATTTTTAATTACTACACGGAATATGCACGGTGTTGGAATTTAGAACATAAAGAATGTCTGGTGGATACAATGTTGATAAAGCAAGTGAAGTAGACGATATGTCGGTAATTTCCTAGTTTGATCAGATATAGTCTTTCAGTTTGGAAGAGTGATGTCCCCTAAAATATGTCTGCCAAAATACAGTGGTTCTACGCATTCTTGGCGTTGGGTCATTACGCTGGCATGTAATCATTTCGGAGTATCTGTTGATTGGGCGTTGGGTCCAGGGGTTAGGTTTAGCTTTAGTGTTAAATATTTATAAATATATTATAACGCGTGACAAAACGACGCCACTCGGCCTAATTATGATCTTCTGATCGAAGGGAATTGTGCGGTTGATTACCAATCGCCGTAATGACCCCAACGCCAAGAATGCGTAGAACCACTGTATTTTGGCAGGCATATTTTAGGGGACATCACTCTTCCAAACTGAAATACTATATCTGATCAAACTAGGAAATTACCGATATGTCCTGGAAAAAAAATTATATGTGTGTGTGTGTGTATATATATATATATACACACACACACATTTTTTATACATATATATATGTATACATATGTGTAAGTATAAATGACTTTTTAAGCACATTTTTGATGACGTCATTTACTTTATCATCATTGAGTGCCTTCTCCGCAACGAAGGTTGGCTACCATGGATCGCCATTCTACTCTGTTTCTTGCTTTGATGGTGCAGGCTGTCATAGGTTGACTTGTCCCATTGTCCATGATTCGCATCCATATGTTAATACTGGCTCTATATAACATTTAAGAACTCTTTTTCTTGTTTCTATTGTCAAAAATGGATTGCATAGTATTTTCCTCATTTTTTGGAAAGCTGCTTTTGCCTGAGCCATTCTGCATCTCACCTCTTTTGTACATCTTCCGTCTGAGGTTAACAAAGTTCCCAAATATTTAAATTCATTTACCTGTTTGAATATTGTTCCACTTGTCTTTATTTTGCACTGAGGTGATGTCTTTTTCTTTGTTGTTACCATTACCTCTGTCTTTTTGCTATTAAGGCTGAGTCCTTTATTTTTGCTTTCCTTCTCTAGTATGCCAACATTTCTTGTAACTCATTTTCACTCTTAGCAATGACGTCATCAAAAATGTGCTTAAAAAGTCATTAAATTAGTTAGAATAGTTACGGCTATGGTCTATAGCTTGTTTCATAACTAGTGCCCAACTTTTAAAATCGATAGCTTTTTAACCGCTTGTTGTAAGTTGTTCAAAATTTGCATGTAAAGTTATAATGATTAGAACCCAACAGGGAATTAATTTCATTAAAAAAAAGCATTTGGTTATTATTACAATCACAACCGATACCATTCGCACGACACTTAAAAGGTCACACAACACTGCTCCTGGTCCAGATGGTGTTCGGTATGATGACATAGGCGATTTAGCTGATGACGACTTGACAAAACTGGCCAATGAGTTTAATGCCAGTATTCGGAGTGGCCAGATTAAGGAGGATTGGCTACACAGCTACTTACTACCGCTACTGAAGCCAAACAAGGACCATTCTCAGATCAGTGCCTACAGAATCATCACAATGCAGAACAATGCGGGCAAGCTGCTGGAGAAAATAGTTGCCCGTGTCCTCACCTGTCGCCTTGAATAGAAACGCGTATTTCCATCCACACTCGGAGGTTATAGATATAACAAAGAGACATGGCTCAATGCGGCAGTATTTGCCTATGACGTCTTCGAAGGCTTCCACAGACGAGAGGAGACATGTGCTGCTGCTATAGATCTGGAGGATGCATACAACAGGGTACCATTTGAATATCTCATGCATATGCTTCTCAAACTGGCGGTGAACCCCTTCCTCATTAGATGGATCGCCGCGGCACTGTTTCAGAGGAAGGTGATACTCAGATGTGGAAGTTGGTCTTCCGAGCCAACATCCATTTGTCCTGGGCTGCCACAAGGCTCACCATTGTCACCAGTTCTATTTAACGTGTACACAATAACAATCACGGCCCAACAGCTGGATGGGAGGGGAAGAACTATGATTTTTGCTGATGATATTCTGGTATATCGACAGGGAAGAGACAGACGGGGAAATCGCCTCCACAATGCAAGACGAACTCGATCGCATTTCTTCCTGGTGTGGAGTTTCAGGTGCCTTGGTTAATCCTAATAAAGCATCAGTTTCATGGTTCTCCCTTAACAATCATATCGTTAATACGACCACACCGGTAGTACGAATGGGAGCTGATGAGGTGACCAGGGACAAGTTGATGACATACCTCGGAGTTAAGTTTGATCGCAGCCTGTGTTTTCAGGACCACGTCGACCATGTTATAACAAAATCCCGCAAAGGATTAGCCGCCTTGAAGGTCATGGCAGCTGCCAACATCGAGCAGAGGCTACTTACTCTTCTGTTCCAGGGATTAGTCCTCGCACCAATCGAGTATGCCCTGGCCATTCTTACTGTCAGTACGACTCAAATTGATAGGCTGGAGAAAATACAAAATGAAGCTATGCGCATTATCCTGGGATGTACGAGGGACACTCCCTGTGTAGCAATGAGGTATCTTCTTGACTTTCCAACCATGGATGACAGAATCAAGATCTGGAGAGCACGAGCATACCTGAAGATTAGTACAGATACAGAGCATCCATTGCACCACGTGCTCAACACAGAGAAAGGTACCAGGCTAAAAAGAGGCAAATCATGGGTGGGCTGGGCAGAAGATGTCGTCAAACAGGTCTGTGGGCTTACCAATATCAGCGCTGGTGAGGAGTGGATACCGGTGCCTACGTCATTCAAAGGGACTTTCTCATGTATTGTCACACTCGACAGGAAAAGTAGGGAACAGAACCCGGTCGTGGTTAATGCTGAGGTCAAAGGTATCATCTGCGATAATACCGATGAGGAAGATGCAGTCATCTATACAGACGGATCTGTAAGACGACACCAAAGAAGTGCATGGGCATTTACAGCACGCTCGGCAGGCAGAATAGCCAAGGAAGATAGTGGTGCATACGCCATGACCACGAGTAGCATGACAATGGAGGTGATGGCAGTGACCAAGGCATTCAAATGGTTAGAGTCACAAGACTACATCCACGCATGTATACTGAGTGATTCGATGAGCATGATAAAAAAAGTGGAGGCGGGCTTTGTACGCATGCAATGGGTAGAGTCGTTGCAGAAATCCAAAATACGTAAGGTCACCTTTGTCTATGTCCCTGGACATGCGGGAGTACGGGGAAATGAGAGAGCGGACAGGTTGGCTAGCTGCGCTGTCGTTGAGGACGGGCAACCGATGGATCGGGCGGACATCATCAATGCCCTTCGAGATGTGGGAAGAGCACAGGACTTCGACAAACACAGATCAACGTCACTTCTTCGGATGATGGAAATGGGAGTTAAGATGGGCACGGCCAGAAATGAGACACTTGGTGGCCGTGTAAGAAGACTTATCAACCAACATAGAACTGGAGTCGTCAGTCGCTGGACACTGAGGGAATTGCTGAGGAGGGGATCTGAGCACCTATGGACATGTTCGGAATGCAATGATGATGACCCGCAAATAACTCAATTTGGTTATTATTGTTGCTTATTTGATTTATATAAATTTATAACGACCCATTGATGTAGTCAAAACTTAATGTTTACAGTATTTTAAGTTAAAAATCTATCTATCTATTGACCTTTCGAGCCGTAACCGGCCCATAGGGCGTAGACCAAGATACACCTTCTCCTATATGAATTTTTTGTTCTAGCAGTTTTCTTTTAAAGATATTTTATCAAATCTTGCCATCTGTCTCTGTTCTGTGCAAGCAGTTCTATCTCATTGAGGGAGCCGATTCCTGTTGCTCTTGCCTCTCTCATCAATGTTCTTCTCAGTGTCTCCCTGGGTCTTCCTCTTTTTCTTTTACCTGTTGTTTCCCATATGAGGGCTTGCTTTGCTATTCGATTATTATCTCTTCTCATCACATGTCCAACGTATGACCATCGTCTTTTCTTTATTACTGAAGATATTAGTGGTTGATTGGCGATTTCTCTAATTTCCTCGTTTGTTTTGAATTCGTTCTATTCTATACCAAGTATTTTCCTTAGACATTTATTTTCGAATGCGTTCAACTTTGTTTCTATATCTCTTGTTGTTTTCCAGCTTTCACACGCATACGTAAGGGTTGATAGTACATTTGATTTGAATAGCCTAAGTTAAGTTAAAAATAGTGAGTAAAAATCCATACACGGTAAAATTTATGTGTTTGCACGCTTTTACCGTGGTTTTTTGACACAATTAGACACTTTTAAAAAACACGAGAAATTGTGTGTTCCATTTCCGTTCATTCATAGGTGGGGACGTGGAACGATAACATTTATCATGAGTCTTAAAATGAAATTCTGCAGTTTACAAAACATCGCAATAAAAATGTATGACTATTTTTGCAAAGAGGCTAAACGAGGAAGATTATTTCATTCTTTAGAAAACCCTGAGAATAGGACAAGACACATTTTGGATTTATCTAAACGGTCATGTAATCGCTGGATTCAAGCACGTGACCGTCAATGTTCAAAATATACAAAATCACAAGGAAGAGCAAAAATGTTGGATAATTTCGACAGTGAACTTATTTGAAGAAGTGAAATTCGCAAAATGTTGGGTATGAATGAAACTGTTACAATAAGAAAATTAAAAGTATCGCTGAAAAAGAACAACAGTATTGAAATATCAAAGTCTACATTATGGAGGAATGTGAGAGCTGCAGGCTTTACATTCAGAAAGTATTCCAATGGACGAAACATCATCTGTGAGAAGCCACATATAGTAGTCATGAGAAGCAAGTACTTACGTGAAGTAAAAGAGGTGCGCAAGCAAGGTTATGATATTGTGTACTTGGATGAAACATGGATCAATGCTCACCACACTAACCAAAGGGAATGGCAGTCATCAGATGGAAAGATTAAGAGATTAATACCTAGCAGCAAAGGACAGCGCTTGATAATTGCTCATGCAGGTAGTCGACAACATGGACTAATACAGAATGCAGAGCTAATTTTTCTTTCAAAATCCATTGACAATCGGGATTATCACTCTGAGATGAATGGTCACATATTTAGACATTGGATTGAAAATTCTGTTCTCCCATCACTAGATCGACCATCTTGCCAAATAATGGACAATGCAGCGTACCACAACATTGTTGCACTTGAAGATAAAGTCCCGACGTCATCCAGTACAAAAGATGCTATTAAGATATGGCTCACAAAGGAGCGCATACAATTTAATAACATGTACTTAAAACCTGAATTACTATCTCTAGTAAAGCAAAAACAAAGGACAAAGATTTTTCAAATAGATAAGATTATCCAAGAGCACGGTCATATAAGTTTGAGGCTGCCACCTTACCATGCTCATTTAAATCCAAAAGAACTAATCTGGGCAAAATTAAAAGGACAAGTGGCAGATGAAAATACAACATTCAAAATATGCGATGTAAAGACTCTTGCTAATCTCGCTTTATTAAATATAGACAAAGATTATTGGGCTAAATGTGAAGACCACGTCTTAAAACAGGAAGAGGAATATTGGAAAAATGATGGTTTGTGGAATGTTCAACCCCAAACAGTTATTAATCTTTTAGACTCGTCTGATTCAGAATGAAAGTATATAGCCCCCACAATGTTGGCCCCTATATTACCTTAAATTAGTTCAACAAACGGTCCTTATCAGGACCACACAACTATGAAAATTGGACATACGGGTATACCTTGATATTATCGTCCGTCCTCGAACTGAGAAGACAATAATTCTCCTGGTGTTTTGTCTTATTAGGTTATTTCCCCATTATGGCCATGCCTTTACCTAGTGAAAATTAATCATAGACCAGCAACTACGGTAATTTCTATTATTTAGGGGTTCACAATTTACAATTTTGACAAACATCAAAGAAATTTGCCGCTTTAAGAAAACTGCAGCTGCAAGATATTTGTTAAATATACATTTAAAGGGTCTTTTGCATTCTAAAAACATTTGGAAAATTTCAACAGTTTTTAACAAACGGTTACTGAGTAATAGCGTTTTGAAGTTGGGCACGTGATTTGAAACGAGCTATAATGCTATTTTGAGCAATCTGGAAAGTACCAATAGAATATTCATTGCAAAAGGAGTTGGAAATGTCCACCACGGGTTTCAAGACATGACTGTATACATCTCTTCATTTTGTCAAATACCTTCTGTAACGTTTTTGTTATTAAATAACAAATAATCTGTTGTTATTTCTTGAATGGTAATTCTGATTGATCCTTTCAAGTCCTCAATTGTGCATACATTGTTTTTGAAAACATTTCCTTTTAAGAAACTCCACAGATAATAATCTAATGGAGTTAGATCTGGGGAACGAGCAGGCCAAATTCCACGTGATATTATGTGATTTGCGAAAATTTCTTCCAAAAAATGCAGTCATGCTCTAACTGTGTGTGCAGTTGCACCATCTTCCTGGAACCAAGCTTCCTCAGTTTGTCAGTATGGTACCGATCGGTATTAATAGTGTTGTTGAAGAAAATTGGTCCAATTAAATGTTTTCTACTGGCGGCACACCATATCCCGATTTTTGCATTGTGTAGAGGCACTGCATGAAATGCATTGGGATTAAAACTGCTCCAAATACGAATATTTTGGCTATTAACGCATCGAGATAGATGAAACCATGCCTCATCAGAGAAGAATGTTACATCAAGAATCGATTCGTCTTCTTCAGCTAAAAATGCTTGAAACCATGTGCAGTAGTTGACCCTGGATTGATAGTCACACTCTTTTAGCTCAGACACAACAGAAATCCTGTATGGATAAAATTGTAACAGGTGTTTAAGAATTTTGTGTGCTGTGCCCACTGATGCATTCATTTATTGCGACATTTTCCTTAAGGACTTGCTTGGACTTTTCAAGATTATGTCTTGGATATCTACACATTTTCTTCAGGCCTACCAGAACATTTCCCGTAACACGAAATTTATTTAACAAATTTCTAACGTAATGCGATGAAGAGGTTGTTTTTATCAGGAAATCTTGCTATAAATATCTCAACAACCATCCATTTGTATCGACCGCCATTTCAAAACACTTGTTCAACCAAAAAAATTCTTTCTTCCAGTAATAACATCATTCTGTTTTGAGTGCGAATACTTACTCCAGCCAGATGACAACCATTCACTGTATTTTGCATCAAGGTGGACTGTTGCACAATTTTTGATGACGTAATTTGCTTATTTTTTTCAAATGTGTTCTATATACAAAGTGTAGCGAGACTTTACGAACACTCTGTGTATGTATATATATATATATATGTGTGCGCGCACGCGCGCATGCACGCACACACACACACACATATGCATATAGTATTTTATGACTTGCACTTTATGTTGCATAGTGGTGACAATTGTTTCTTCAATATGACCATTACTTCTGTTTTCTTACTAATCAGACTGAGACCTTTCTTGTTGCTTTCTTTTATTATTATGTCTATCATTTCTTGTAGTTCATTCTCCATCTCTGCTATTATGAAAGTGTCATCCGCATATAGAAATTATTTATGTTGTGTTATATACATATATATATATATGTTCTCAAACATACCTACGATGGTTGATAATGAATCAGAACTGTGGTGCACAATAGTAGGGGCATGGGGAAAATAGCTGCATTCATAAACTGAAACCCACCATCATGGACGAAAAAGGGGGGGGGGGGCAGTTATTCAGGAAATGACAATACCTTTGCCTTTAACTTTTGTCATGCAGCAAAAACAAAACCAGAGAAGTTCAGTGTGACCAACAGACAGTTAGGGAGAAATAATGAGCTCAGTGAAACCTGCTTTGGCTACTCTATCAAAGAAAGTGCAGAGATGTGAACTTATGCCAATTAGTGATGTGAAAGTCCTTTACTTATTCCAGACCTGGGTGGATAATAAGCCCAAACAAAACATTCCAGCAAAGAAAATGACAATGATCCACAGGTTGGTACATGAAAAGCAAACCACAACCATGATGATACATCAGCAGGTGTAGGTGATCATGATTCTTCGATCCCTAGTGTTGTAAGTTAATTTTCTTACATGTCATGATGTTAGACTATCTGACAGAACCTGAGGGCACAGCACATAAGCTGATATAGTTTAATAACCCAGAGCTAATCAAGACCCCATTTCACCTCCACATAGGTGAATGATTACACAGTTTGACAAGTGTATAGAGACAAGTGAAAGAAGGCTAACCCATACCTTGATCCTTCCAGCACAGTTAGACGTCCCATAGGGCATAGCGCTTGTAATGTTTTTCGCTACCCATCTCTATTTTTGACAAGATGTTCGATCTGATCTAATGAGTCTGTGCCTGTCAACTTTGCTTCTGTTTTAAGTGTTCTTTTTAGTGTCTCTCTAGGTCTTCTTCTTTTCCTGTAACCTGATGTTTCCCATAGAAGAACCTGCTTTGAAATTCTTTTGTTGTCTTTTCTCAGCACATGTATGACATATGTCCATCTTCTCTTCCTAATCGTAGATGAGATCGTTGGTTGCATTGCCGTTTCTCTTATCTCTATATTAATCTTCAATTCATTCTATTGTACACAAAATTTTCTTCTTAGGCATTTGTTTTCAAAAGCGTTTAGTTTTCTCACAATCTCTTTTGTTGTTTTTCAGCTTTCACATACGTAGGCAAGGGTTGATAATACGTTTCTCTCTCTCTCTCTCTGCGATCAGGACCCAATCAGAGTAGGATTCCAGCTCCTCACATGAACTCAGCTGTCAGGTTAGGTGTGTTACAAACAGAACATCACAATTAGAGTCTGCCAGATCCACTCTGATTGAACACCCGTTAAAAACGTTGCACTGTGTTCTGCGCCAGTGGCCCAGTGCATCCGATTTCAGCCAGCATTTTATTCAGGTTTGCTTTCCCTAGCCTTTGATTGTCCCCAATCTTCCTGCAAGGCAGCAGGTGATCTTTTCTGTAGGGGGATTCTGCCCTTAGATGGTCGGCCCTCCCAGGTTTACGAGCACCATCTGCCCGAGTCACTAGAGGTGACTAACACAGACATGCACACACAAAGATATGAGATGTGACAAACACAGACATGCACATAGCGATACGAGGCATGACTAACACTGACATACATCAAGATATATGACACATGACTAACATAAACATGCACATAAAGATATGAGATCTGACTGACATAGACATGCACCTACAAAGAAATTACACATGTCTAACATGGACATGCACACAAAGATATGAGATATGACCAACATAGATAGGCACACACAATGATATGAGATGTGACTAGCATAGCCATGCAAACACAAGGATATGAGATGTAACATACACAGACATACACACACAAAGATATGAGATATGACTAACATAAACATACACACAGAGATATGAGATATCACTAGCCCAAACATGCACACACAAAGATATGACACATGACTAACACAGATACACACTAAGATATGAGATATGACTAAACACATACACACTTAAATATATGAGACATGATTAACACGGACACTCCAAAATATGAGATATGACTAACATGACACACACCAAGATATGAGCCATGGCCAGCACACACACACACACACACAAGCCAAGATATGAGCCTTGGCTAGCAATGAAACACACCAAAAAATGAACCATGCCCAGCACAGAAAGAAAATATCCAGTACACTTTAAGGTATCCATATGCTTGGGTTTGTTGTAGTCGGCAGACCCTTCTTAACGTGGGAATCATCGACATACGAGACGCCGGCCCCCATGAACTGTTAACAGATATCGTCCAAACAGTTGTACGGAGATTTGAGAGTGCAGTCTGACCCGTAGAACGTTCCCTTGTATGAACAGATCCCGGTTGACTGTTCACAGGTGTCGTTGAAACAATGGTCAGGACATTTAGAGTGCAGTCTGGCCCGTAGTACGCTTCCTTGCGCGCACTGTCTGCTCTTTCTGTGTCACATATGATGTCACAGCCATCAGAACACGTCTGTTCGCACTGTAGCCCAAAATTACCATCAGGACAAGTGTCATCACAGGTATAGCCAGGATGTTTGCAATGTTGGCATTTTCCAGATTTTCCTCACATAAAGAACTGACACTAAGACAAGACCCGGAGCAGTCGTGTCCATAGATCCCATGTGAACAGTTGCCGTGACACGTACCGATGATGACGGTGCAGCCTTTGCTACTCCCACCACACACTGTACAAAACGACCAAGAATCAGTGCACTCTCGTCCGGCGAAAAGGTCGGTGAGAACTCAAACTTACTGTATGCCATTGTCGCATGTATGGTGACTACAATAGTGTTCACAGAAATATTTGGTTATGATATATCATTATACCGGAACACTACACCGCCACTGTCAGAGAAAGCCTTTGGGGTGTCATTCTTTACCCGAATCACAGTGCTAGCTCAATGATAAATTCGAATGGTGTGAGTCTTCTGGGACGTGTCAAAGTTCAGATACCAGTAAACAGAATTGGTTCCACTTCTCAATTGTGTGTGTGTGCAGTCATTGTCATAAAGATTGGTCTTTGTTTTGCCATTAACTGCGGTCTCTGGTCCACATCCATCCACTGTATTAACAAGCATTAAATGTATCGGTCTGGTTTGCGTTCTGTTTGAGAGCCACATTCCGACCCCCGCCAATGTAGATGGAGCAGATATTTGCAACTATCGCCCCTTCAATTCGTAACATGTTGATTAGACCATGAAACTGTCCGGATCTGTAGGTCCAGATCCCTAGGCGTATTTGCAAACTAGATCAAAGTACTGACATTGGGGTCCGTAACGCTCTCGCCGACAACTGTCACCGTTTGTGCATGTCCCTGTAGCCCTGTCACAAACTGAGCGATTTTAGCAGTGACACTGCAACGCACAATTTGCCCCGAACCAACCGTCTACACAAGTTAGGCAGTTAGGTCATTAGCTTCCAATGTCGCAAACAAAGCCAGCAGAATAAAGACTTGATCTACAGCGGTGGTTAACGAAATGTGCACAAACAATTATTTCAAACCCGTGGTTACAATTCTAACAATCCGCCAACTCGCTGTGACAACAGACAGCGCGATGTTCAAGATCAGCATTGTATACACAACGGCCAGAACTCAGACGAACTTCCATCTTGGTACGTCCCATGACGTCATATCCATAATACGTTTGAGGTTAAATATTCTAAGTTTCATTTTCTTGCTTAGTATTTTTGATTTCCATATTTTCTTGAACTCATATAGGTAGATGGGAGCCATGATAGCTGACAGTAGACAAACAAATGAAAAGACAATTAGAGGACACAGAGGTGGGATCTCTCAGAAGAATGTTGAAAGTTCCCTGGACAGCTAAAAAGACCAACGAGGAAATGAATCAACAATACAAAAATTTGTGAATAACTTCAATACTGCACAAGTTGTGAACAATTGTATTTTGTTCAAAAACTTATTTTGGTTCTAAATAAACAGACATATATTACATGCATACAGTTTTCACAGTAAAACACATGGTCACATTAGATGTTTGGCTTGTTTAAGACTGCAGTTCACATACAGACAGCAAATGATTTTTCACAACTTTTATGCTCAGCACTTTAGAAGAACTACTTTCTAGAGCAAAATTGTTCAGATATCTATGTAATTTCAAGTGAAGGAGAGTGCTGATAGCTGAATGAACAACATGTCTTTCACCAAATTAGGAGATACGGGAAAAGATCTTTCTTTCGAGGAGTGAAATAGCAACTTTCCAGATGACCTGAACTGGACATGCAGCTTTTATTCTCCAGTCATATAGTTACAAAAATTCATATAGGAGAAGGTGTATCTTGGTCTACGCCCTATGGGCCGGTTACGGCTCGAAAGGTCAATAGATAGATAGATATAGTCCCACTTGCAGGCCACAAAAATGGGATAGATGTTGCAAAGAGAATTTTTTCTTCTCATTTCAAGCTGTCTAAAAATGACATTTTTAGGCTATACTTTTCAACTGATAGTTTCTAAAGTTAAGCTTTCATAAATCAAGTTCTCAGCTCAAAGAGATTACTTACTTTTGTTTTTTAACCCAAGGCAATATCAATTTCAATATACATTTCTTTTTCAGATCAAGTAGTTCCAGTTAATTGCATTTTCTCATATTAATTAGCTCCAGTAATTATCTACATTTTCAGATTAAAAACTTCAAATAAATTACTTATTTTTCTACATTGTTAAAATTAATTGTTTTCTCAAGACGCTTTCAAGTAATTGACACTTTCAAGTTTTTGACACTTTCTAGTACTTAACACTTTCTGTGGCAAGTAAGAATCCGAACAGCAGAAGTTTCAAAAATATAAAAAAAAATTAAAAAAAATTAAGACACATTTTGACTGTCCCAGAAAACAACATAATTGTTGAAAGTGTAATCTCCTGTCATCTCCATTGAAGTCCCCCTCGTCATGTCCATAGGACCAGGCTGTCCTCTGTCTGGCATCATGTTTTGATTGTGTAAGGTGTGGGGCAGAGTTTGCAGCATGTCTTGGGTCAGACCTTGAGAGATGTTTTGGGGAAGACTGTGGGGCATGATCTGAGTGTGAGTGATTGTGTTTGGCGTCAGGACTGTTCCTGTAACTTGCTGAAGCTCCATAGTATGTGTGACCACTTGTTGAGGCATAATAACAGCGTGCTGCAGGGATGTCGTGGCTGGAATCATTGATGGTGCAAGTGATGACACAGTTTGTTGCATCTGTGAGGGGGGTATAGAATATGGTACAGTTGGTGCTATGATTGAGACAGGGGGTCTTAAGCTCTGATATTGCCCTGAAAATAAATTTTAAATGGAAATAATATATCAGTGCATTTATTTCATTAGTTAATTTGGTTTCAGTTCTAGAATACACAAAATAAATTCCATACATGAACAGTTGTTCAGGCACACTGAACAATTAGTTAAGATGGTGCATGGCAGTGTGTTTTAGAAGATCATTTATCAATATCAGAACATTTTGCTACTTAAATATGTACAAAAATGTTGACTTAAATGAGGACTTCACTGACTAACAATAAGATTACTCTCTGATGTGATGGTACTAACCAGAAGAATACCGAAACATATGCTTGTCAATCACACCAAATGAGGGCTTAATAACAATTACATTAACACAAAATAAAAACTTCAATATCTAGGAATTCTTAATATAATATTAGATAGATAGTGTGGCTCAAAAATGTTAAAAAAAAAGAGTAAGCCAAACTAAAAAATAATCTAGTAAACAGAACTCAAAATCTGTGGAGAGTGGTATTTGTTCAGAATTACAGAGGTTAGTCTTGTAATATTTTAGAAAACGCCTACACTTGACAATATATAAACAAAAAATTAACGGTAGGCTACAGATTTGTGGTTTACCAGATGAGTGTTACAAATTTCACAGATGGCTATGAACACTTTAATGATCTCAGATTTTATAAATAAGAAGTATAATACTTACCTTGTTTGGCCATTTTTTTCTTGCTGTCCCTGCCAGCTTTACATTTGTGCCCATAGGGATTCTTGTAAGTTTTACAACAAAAGTGGCAGGTCTTGCTGAACCCTGCATGCTGTGCCTTATGACCTCTCAGGGATACTGGAGTGGTGTACATTTTCCCACATCCCTCAACATCACAGACATACTTCTCACCTGTAGGAGTTAGGATAGGAAGAGTTACTGCATATTTGATAAGTGTACTTAAGTGTGTGTGTATAAGAAAATTGTTATGACAAAATACATACTTTTAAAAATGTGCCCGCTTATCTGAAACCTCAATTTCCGTTGGATGTCTATGATAAGCTGACACGAGATGTTCATAATCTTTTTCTATTCTTCCCTATTCTATCCATGGAACTAGTTTTGTTGCGGTCAGGAATACCCCACATCCACTACTTCTCACTGCAATTCCCAAAATGCAAAGGTAAATTCTGTTGACAAGGTCACCCGTGCACATTCTACTGGACTGCACAGGCAATGATTACAAACCTCTTTAGTCTTTCCTGTTTTGTGCCAGCTTCAAATGAACCAGTCTTAGATATAATCACTCAATTCTATCCTCTGTCTTTTCTTGTGAAGCTGTTGAGCATTATCTTTTCTGAATGTCAGGTTCTTTGTGATGTCACTTCTTCCGCTGAGGCATGATAAATGGAACATTCTATATTGAACAGAACAATATTTCACAAACACTACTCATGGCACTGAGGCATGATAAATGGAACATTCTATATTGAACAGAACAATATTTCACAAACACCATTCATGGCACTGAGGCATGATAAATGGAACATTCTATATTGAACAGAACAACACTTCACAATCACCACTCTTGGCAAGGAGGCATGATAAATAGAACATTCTATATTGAACAGAACAACACTTCACAAACACCACTCATAGCACTGAGGTTAAAGGCCCAAAGATGCTGGTTCAATAATCAACAAGTCAATCAACTTCTCAGTCTTCTGCTTTTCACAGTTTCCTGAAAGATGGTTTTAGTCAGGTATTTAGTTTTTGTGATAGAATACTTCTCTTTACTGATGATATTTTCCATGTGGACTTATACCACTAGTAATAGTTATACAAACTTTCATGTTCACACTGTGATCTCCATAGAAAAATGTATGCAATTTTACAGTAACACCTCATTTTAATAGCTTGTATTTTCCTTTAAATTGCTTGAGAATGGTACAAACACTATTAAATATACTTTTAATCAAATATTTCCATTGTGTAGAAATAGTGTTCACTTTTTAAAACTATTTGTTTCATTCATTCATTTTCCTCTCAGGCTGAAGCCATAGTTTTCCACAATTGATGATCTAATGCTAGTTCTTGTAGTTCTTGGTTGTTTCTTTGTCCCATGGTTGAGCCTTCCCTTGCAATTGTTCTGGGTAGTGATTCTTTTGGTCTACCTTGTTTTCTTTACCACATGAATGCCTGACAGGGAAGTCTTTCTTCATTCATTCTCAGCACATGACCGATGTATTTCCAATGCCTTTTTCTCACAAAAATCGACAAATTAAAATTTTTACTGTAAAAAAATGCTAGTAAATGTTAGTTAATGGCTGTTAGTTAAAATATGCAACTCTGTAATGTGAATTTAAAAAAAAATAAAATAAAATTGTGCAATGTAATTTTAAAATATATTTCAAATTGATAAATTAAAATTTGATTTCTAATGTTCAGTTTTAAAGAATTCTATTATCATCCACAAATCATCATTTTTTGGCCATGTAATGTGAAGAGAACAACTGGAATATATTGTAACAACTGGGAAAATTGAGGGATGAAGAGATAGAGGAAAGCAAAGAGAAAAAATACCAGACAGCTTAAGTGAATGGCTTGACAGAAGGTCAACAATAGAAATGATAAATAGCTGTTGAGATCGAAAATTGTGGAGAGACATGATCACCTATGCCAGCAGGCCCGGTACTTGATGATGATTGTCATCTAGAAAAAACACATATGCATGCACACATACAAACAAAAACAGAGGTATAAAGTTTTTAATGCCATATTTAATGTGGCATTAACTCTAGATTACAAAACCTATGTGTAACTCTCTCATTTATGATACTGCTGTAAAAATTACAACCACTTAAATGTAACATTAGGTGTTCTAAAAATAGTATTTTCTCTCAACTTTTGACACACAGACGTGTGTTCACACTAGGCAAAACATGAGGATTCGGAATTCTTGGCTCAGATCTGAGTTTGATCTCATGAACTGGACGTGTTACAATGTCTATCATTGTATAGTCGCCGTAAGTCTATCAGTATGTTCGGCTACTTCATAGCATTATTCGCTGCATTTCCAAAGTCACAAAGGGTTGTTTCAAGTCAGCTGATGACAGGAGATTTTCCTGGCCACAGCTCCCCCCCCCCCCAAAAAAAAAAATAAAAAATAAAACAAAACAACAAACTCAACCAATTTCTTGAAAATTGGCGACTTTTTCCCTTCTTGAATTATACGATCATGTCTTGCGAAAAAAAAATATCTTCTATCAATAGAAACAAATCCAGCACTCAGGGGTCACTGTAAGTAGTAATTAGGAAGTTACTCGGAGGGGGATAATGTCTGACCATGCCAAAAATTTCAAATTTTGACAAATTTGTTTTAATGCAGTAATTCCTACTACAGTATCGTAATCTAGGATTAAGTCCTGGCAAATACTGGTTTTGATTGATTAACAATACTTTTAGTTTGTTATAAATATATGGCTCCTTATGAGAACTACTAGTCAGAGAAATAAAGGCAACTCAATTAGAAAAATGGCACAACTAATCATTATCCACACCATGCAGCTATTAACTGTTGCTATTACAATGAAAACAGAGGGAAAAAAAAAGAAAATAAAAGAAAAGATGGATTGACAAAACTTCTGTAGACATTCATAAATATGACAGATAAGGATATTAACTAAGGAGCAAAAATACATTCAGGAACGTGTTAATTTTGTTAGCAGAAGACATCAACTAAAGAGCAATAATATTTTAGGAAAAACAACAGTGGAAGATAACTAAAGAGTAAAAGATCACAAACTATCTCTTTTCTGTTAAAAAACAAATGGGCAAAGAAGAAGAATAAGAGAAGATTTGGACTGATGATACTTGAAGAGTATATTGCACTGATGACATGAATGTATTAATTGTTGGCCAAAAGATAAGATGCCACTGTACTGTAGTTTGAATATGGAGTGATCACAATGTATCTATAAACAGACATCTAATCCTGTCTTCTTCTTTTACCTTTTAGCTCCCGGTGGAGCATAGGTCTTCAACAAACACTTTCCAAGTCGTTCTGTTTTTTGCCATTCTTTTAAGATCATTCCATGTCTTCCCCATCATCTTCATCTCTGCTTCTATCTATCTTCTCCAAGAATTCCTTGGTCTTCCTCTTTGTCTTTTCCCCTGGGGATTCCAAAAAAGGGCTTGTTGTGTAATACTCTCAGTTGGCTTCCGTAGTGTGTGTCCTATCCATCGCCATCGTCTTCGCTGTATCTCTTTATCCACTGGTATTTGACCGGTACATTTCCATAATTCCACGTTAGTGACTTTGTCCTGCCATTTCCATCCCTTTATTCTGCGCAAGCATCCATTAATGAAAGTCTGTACTTTCGTGATTGTCAATTTTGTCATTCTCCATGTTTCGCAGCCATATAATAGGACCGACTTAACATTTGAGTTGAAAATTTTTATTTTTGTATTTAGCCTAATTTCTTTGGATTTCCATATGTTTCCCAGTGCAATGAAAGCTCCTCTTGCTTTTGATATCCTTATTTTGGTATCATTTTCTGTTCCTCCCTCTTTATCTATATTACTGCCCAGATATATGTAAGATTGTACATCTAGTAGAGGTATTTCTCCTAGTTTTATATGGTTATTGCCAAATCTAATCCTGTACATCTTGAATAATATTCATTTAAGAGTACTGATGTTTATTTTCAAGCACTACCTGTGTGTTTTCTCATATGTGCTCTATGGCCTGTATGAGAGGCAAAGCTGGTACCACATATATCACATGTGAATGGTTTCTCCTTGGTGTGGGATGGGATGTGGCGCTGCATCTCATTACTGCTAACAAAACCTTTCCCGCAGTAATTGCACTTGAATGGCCACTTTCCTGGGAAATAATTCAATAAAAATGTTTAGAATTAATCAGAAGAACTCTCTTGAATTAATTATAAAAAATGTCTACAATTATGAGTGGCTATCAGAAAGATCCTGATTATGCCCAGAAAAATTACAGGCTTACCTTGTTTAAATTTTGCCACCATCACTTTCAAAATAATCCCTTTATAAACATATACTGTGTTTTCAGCACATCTTTCATGAATCAAAGGCAGTCTAGAAGTGTTTTTCCTCAAGACTTTCTAAAACCACCTACCATCCCAATATGATGTCACAGCAACACCCTTTCAGCTTCAATTTAAGTTTAGGGAACAATGCAAATCCACAGGGTAGGTCTGGTGAATATAGAGGGTGCAGGACCACTGTAAGTTGTTTTTTTAACCCCCCAAAAATGTGTTCTTCTGAGTATGGTTTCAGGGTTCACCCAAACTCTGAAAATGGGTACTAGAGATATTTTATAGGAAAGTAGGGCAGCCTGGTGTGATACCAGTCCAAATAAACATCAGCTTTTTGTACAGTAAATAAAAGACATCTTCATGTACAGACATTGTCATGTCTCAAACCTAGAACAAAATTGTCATATTTAGACTGAATCAAGTTATTTTCTGAAGTATTAAAATAATTATAAACTAATAATTTGTTCCAGTTACTTTTTATTTTGAGGGTTCATCCATGTATTGTATTGCTAGCTTATGTCAGAGTAGCGATATTTACATCTTTAGGCCTGACACTTACACCTATGTCTTTGACATTAGTAGATTTTCTAAACAATTTTTGCTCGAGCACTAGCCATTTTTGGCCTACTTTTTGTTTACTTTTAGCTGCCAGAGGTTCTTTTAATAAGTGCAGAGGGTCTGCAAAACCTCCTGTTTTGTGTGTGTGTGTAATTATTTGAGAGGGTTGGACATTTCACAATCCAGAGACTGAAGAAGGGTAAAGAGACTAAGACACTGTGGATTTGAAAAAAATCTCCATTCAGTGGTTGAACTCAAACATGTGACCTTCCTGTCCAGAACCCGGTATCTATTTTTAGAATATCCAGGCCCCCTTACTTTTCATACAATATTTTCCTACACTATCTTTCTTACTTTGCTCAATTACTGCTTTGTCTAGTGTAGTACAGTCGAACCTGGTCTTAGGACCACCTGTTTAAAGCGTTTCCCTGGTTATAGGACCGGGTCTACAATTTCCCCGAGTTTTTTTACTATATGCTAACACTGATTACGGCGCTCACCGTATGACGCGACCAGAGACCAGGCTAATTAACCGCCGCCAATGTTATTTATCCCGTTTACGACACGCGGGTAATAGACCGAGATAACGATACACTGACCAGCCAGTCCTCCTCCGTCTCGCTGGGAGCCATAAACGATCGACACAGGTGTCTACAGGTGTCGAAGTTTTCCCGTATTTAGTGAGTCCCAGATTACAGTGGGACGTGTTACGTTTATCAGTCAATACTGGTGTGAGAAACACGGCAGACGCAGATCTATGATTCGTGAAGTGACATCACTTCGCGGTTCCGTCTAGACCAGAGTAGACCATTGCGTGGCCCGTATAAATTACAGGAATTAACTAAAGAATTAGTCATTGCCCGCTTAGAGTGTATTCACGTACATGTACAGTATCTCAGTGAATTATTTTTGTGGATTTTAAAGTGTTACACACAATATAGGAAATGGCCAGTGTCAAAAGTGTAAAACCAAAAGCATTAACGCTGGAAGAACGAATATCAGTGATTCGACAAAATCAGCAAGGAAAAAGTTCGCGATTATTGGCAGAACAGTTTGGAGTGGGAAAGACACAGATTTTACGTACGTTAAAGAGAAAAGCCGAGTATATGAATGACTTTGAAAATAATGCACCAAGTATGAAAAGAAGGAATAGCAGGAAAACGGGAAATGAAGACATAAATACACTTTGTTGGAAATGGTGTCAATCAGCACTTGCACGAAAAATTCCGTTATCTGGGCCGATGATCAAAGAACGAGCTTTACAGTTTGCAAAAGAATTGGAAAACTCAGTCTTTAAAGCATCGAACGGCTGGTTAGAGGCCTTCATTAAAAGACACAATCTTGTGTTTGGTAAGCAATGTGGCGAAGTCGGTGATTCAGATATGAGTGCTGCGGCTGACTGGACTTCTAAATTATCCGAGATATGCAATGGTTACGCTGCTCAAGACATTTTTAATTTAGATGAAACCGGGTTATTTTTCAAAGCGACTACGGACAAAACATTTTTTGTCAAAGGAGAAAAATGCGCTGGGGGTAAAAAAAGCGAAGAGCGAATAACAGTGATGCTATGCACTAACATGTTGGGGGAACGAGAACCGGCTTTAGTGATTGGGAAAGCAGCTAACCCTAGGATTTTTAAAAACATCAACATAAACACACTGCCAGTGATTTACAGAAACAACAAAAAGGCATGGATGACTGCAGCTATATTTTGAAGATTGGCTGAAAAGTTTTGACCGTAAGATGCAGAAAAAAAAGCGCCACATTATTTTATTTGTTGACAACGCTACCTGTCATCCCAAGATCGAACTACAGAATGTTAAGCTGCAGTTTCTGCCACCCAACACAACTGCATTAATTCAACCCCTAGACCAGGGTGTCATTCAGACATTTAAATTAAAGTTTAGACAAAAACAGCTTCTACATCTTATCACAGTCATGGAATCAAACAAGGATGCTTCCGGAACCGAACTCATGAAACAGGTCAATTTACTGGACGTAGTCTACTGGATTGCTGCAGCATGGAAAGAAGTGGACAACTCAACCATCCTTAAGTGTTTCTGTAAAGCAGGTTTTCATTGTCCTGCTGAAACACACGCATATTCTCTGACGCACATGGAATCTGCATCAAAGACCGACGTGCAAATTGTTTCTACTGCAATTTCTACTGCTTTGGATAACCTTTCAAAAGAATTGTTTGGATACCAATTGACAGACATCTCCATGATTGATTCAGGGCTCCAAACTTGCAACACAATAGAAACAAACTGGGATCTTCCTGCCACTGCAATTTTAGCTGCTGAGGATGTGAATAGTGAATCAGACAACGAACAAGATTCTACTGACATTGAGAAAACATACACTATCGCAGATGCACATAATGCTGTGGAGCTTCTGCGCACCTATTCAATAACAAACGGGAGATCTGACATACTAGACGTTATCATGGACTTGAGAGAAAAATTGAACTTATCGTTTATTTCATCTGTCAAACAACAGACTACCATATTGGATTTTTTTTCAAGTCAAAAGTGATACATGTACAGTATAAGTGGAATCTGTGTATGTGTGTTTTATTTTTGTGTGTTTAACTATCGTGTTTTATGAAAAGTGTCCAACCAGTGGCTATTGTAGACCGACATGTGCACTATGTTCTACTCATGGATTACGCTGATTTGCAGGTTAGTTTTCATAGTGCTTAGGATAAAATTTTTTTTATCACTCTATTTATTAGGTGAAACCTGTGAGGCAGGACCACCTGTCCTATGGGACCAGTTTTTGAAAGTCCCGTGAATGGTCGCCTTAGACAGGTTCGACTGTATAATAAATTGAAAAACAAAAATATTGTCTAATAATAAACAATATATTATCTGGAAAGGACAATAATGGAAAGAGATGTTCATGGAAAAGGAATCAGGGCCAATCAAGAAGAAGGTAGTTTCAAGGCATCAAAGTAAAACTTGAACATGACAACAGAGAAAATGGATCTTGCAAGAGGCAAAGATTCCTTCAGACTGGCTGTGATGAGAGCAACATTCTGTAAAGGATATATGACTAGATGATGATACACTGATATCACAATATTTATATGAACACTCACCAATCTTATGTTTCTGCAGAAGATGAAATTTCAGTCCACTGATGGTGGCATATCTTGCCCCGCATTGCTGGCATTCCTGAGATTTGCGAGGTTTATTACCAAGCCTGTGAGTTTTCATGTGATTGTGACGACCTTTCTTGCCACAGGTTGGGCATACATACTCTGAAGGTCACCAAAAGTAAATAAAATTATCACCATATGCCTGTTATATATGTGAATAAATATGTGAACTGCTAATTTATATTAAATATCACGAGATTGAAAAAAGAAAATACAGACCTCATAACCAAAGCTATATATCCATCTAACAAATACAGAAGAAAAGCTATTCTGTTCTGTTTGTGGAATCAGTATCACTGCAAATGGGTATTCCCCATATCCACTCCACTCATGTCAGAGCTCCTGCAAAAGCATGTTAGTAAATTCTGTTGACAAGGTCAACTACTGTGCGGCCCTAATTGACACACAGGTGATGATTCCAAATGAATCAATGAGTGCATTCCAAATGAAGAAAAACATCATCATCATCACTGAGTGCCATCTTCACACTGACGATTGGCTACCATGGAGCACCATTCCACTCTGTCTCTTGCTTTGATAGTGCAAGTTGTCCTAGGCTGACTTGTCCATCATTTGATGTTACTCGTCCATGTTAGTCTTTGTCTGCCTCTGCATCTTTTACCTTGTATTTTCCCTTCCAAGATTACTTTTAGTAGGCTGTTGTGTCTTTTAACATGCCCCAAAAATTTCATTTGTCTTGTTCTAATTGTGTTTAGTAGTTGTCTTTTCATTTTTAGTTGTTTTAAAACTTCATTTGTTTTCTTTTCTCTCCATCCAATTCTTCCCATTCTTATAAATCCATATTTCAAATGCATCAATTTTCTGTTCTGTTTTCTTGTCTAATTAATGTCTATGTTTCTGCACTATAGAGGAATGTCGAGAAGATATAACATTTTTTAATTCTTAGTTTTAGCCCTGGTGTTATTTGCCTTGATGTTAGTATAAGAAAAGTAAATTGCAGTATTTGCTGTAACTTTTATTTCCCAATGTAAGAAAACCTACTACAATATTTGTTGCTTAAAGATAACTCACAAAACTTATCCTCTGTTTAATTCAATATCTATTTCAGCTCACTGGTGTTTTTGTGTGTGTGTGTGTAAAAATATGCTGGTTTCAAAGAAATAAATAATTAGATTTAGATTTAATTGTTAATTATTCATATTAAAAACTGATGGAACAATTTTGTAAAGTGTTTTTTTTTCCCTGACATGTCTATATTAAGAATACAAGTGATAATGAAATGACAAAACTTGAACAATCTCACCTGACTTTTCATTATGATGATGCTGGTGACTTATGTGATTCGCTTCTGACTTGAATATCATAAAACATTGACTGCAGGAATACAGTCGGTTGCAGGCAATTACAGGGTTTGATATAATATGGCGATACAAGTGCTTCTTAATAATGAACACAGAAGCAAACAACTTTGCACATCCTTGCCATGGACATTTGAATTTTCCATCTGAAAAAAAAGTGATTACATGAAATATAATGTTAGTGATGGGGATTCTTTTTTATACGCCTGGAATATAATATTAATATTGATATTCCCTTTTATATACCTGGAATATTTAATTAACAATGGGGTCCTTTTATATACCTGGAATATAATGTATTAATATACATTAATATTAATTACGGGGTTCTCTTTTATGTGCCCGGAATATAATATTGACCCTAGATTACGATACCTTTCTGTGAGTGATGGTATTATGAAACCCTAGTAATTTAACTACCACTTATAAAAACTTAAAAAAAAAAAAAGTCTTCTTAGAACTTTTGCTATGCAGCTGTGTTTACTCTAGCAGAGACACAGAATTCAGATGTATTCATTTTCTGGGCTAGCTCAGTTTTTATGGCCTGAAATTCGACCCTGACACGCAGAGGCTATCAGAGTTGTTTCATTATCTATTTTCACGGTGACCATAAGTCTGTCAATCTAGCTGTATGTTTGGCTCCCTCTTAGTGTCATTTGTATCCCACGTTACAAAGGTTTGTTTGATGTCTGCTCCAACAGCCAAGGAGATTTCCTCCATCATAAAAAACAAAACAAAACGAATTACTTGAAAATTTTCAAAATAAATAAAAAGACCCCTTTAGTGTCATACGGTAGTACTTTTTACGGTGCACACAAATGTGTCTGATCCAACATCAAAGGAAACAAATCCAACACTCAGGGGTCACCGAAAGTAGTAATTAGGAAAAAAATGGTGGGGGGAAAATTGTTTGCACGCAGCAAACTGTCAAATTTCAAGAATTTATATTTTGAGGTGGTAATTTTTACAACGATATTCTATGGTTAATGATGGAGTTCTCTTTTATATACTTGAAATATAATATTAATGATGGAGTTCTCTTTTATATACCTGAAATACAACATTAATGATGGAGTTGTCTTTTATATACCTGAAATATAATATTAATGATGGAGTTCTCTTTTATATACCTGAAATATAATATTAATGACGGAGTTCTCTTTTATATACCTGAAATATAATATTAATGATGGAGTTCTCTTTTATATACCTGGAATATAATATTAATGATGGAGTTCTCATTTATATACATGAATATAATATTAACGATGAGGCTCTCTTGTGTTATAGTACGGCACCGAATTTGAGATCTAATGTCATAGGCTAACGCTGCAATGGCTTGTTTGATGCAGAAACAACTAGTGGTCAACATTGCAATAATTTTAATTACATGACAACACTGTTATATGACACATCTATTATAATACAAGTCTTCCACATGCACAAAACCATCCTTTGGTAACATGTCTCAATTCGTTCACGACCGGTGAGAGAGAGCGAGAGAGCCAGTTTTCTCTCGTCCCAACTATTTGTACCTCCCTACCATCTACTATCCGATCATCCTCTGTAACCAATCATTTCTAATCTTTCCTTTGTTTACTACTCACACTTAACACGTCACGCCACGAACCTTCTAGACCTCTGTCTTCCCTACTTAACCTTGACCCTAGCTAATTCTATTTCTAGCATACGGTCCATACTCAGTGGACTTCATGTTCCCCACGGACTGCACGCCTTTTTGGTGGTATATCCTTAACCTTGGCGGTATCCTTAATTAACTATAGTCTATTTCTATATTCCCTCTTCATGAATACAACTCCACTCTTGCCTACCCGGCCATTCCCTATATTACACATCTGGCTAATATACCTTACATTTCAACTCTTGACCAATTACTATTACACTTGTATATGCTCCTCAATACCTCATTGAAGAATTTATGATTAAGAGAAAGATTACACTTCATTGAGATGTCCTGGATTCTGAAGAAACTAGTAATTTTTACATAACCATTGAAACACACATTAATCAAACAATACTGTTTTTATATTGTCACCCTTTTCCTTGGTTAATTTGTTTGATAACACAACAGTAGACAGAATAGAATAGAATAGAATAAAATAAAAATAAAATAGAATAGCTGAACTGCAATTTTGCTTAAAGGCTTCATACACATTAGTTGTGGAAATAGTACTCTGTCCCAGCTGACCAAATCTTCTCTTTGTTTTTACTTAGAGAGCACCACTGAGTTGATGTTCTTGTAAAAAGTTATCAGCAGTTCCTGGGGTCTGCCCACAAATGTATGTTTGTCACATCACTTTTAATTCAGTTTTGTATGTGTAACTTTTCAATATGTAGTATCTTAAGACAGTGAAATGTATTTTTCACAATGAGTGATATGAATCACTAGGTTTGCAACAGTAGGTTTTCATTTTTGCTATTTCTTAAATTCATGTATTATTTATTATATTTTGGACCATCATTGTTGTAAATAAACACCATTCCTCAGCATTCTGATCACTATCCCAGCTCCAAAAACAGGTATGATTTCATAAAAGTTAAAAAAAAAAAAAACAATCCAATAATTGTTGATGCCCAGGAAAAGCTGATAGGAAAAAATCTAACCTTTAACGTCCAAACTCTCAGTGACAAAAAATGTGAGTACCTCTAATGTCTGAGAATATTTGCCTCTATGGTGAGGGACACCTGAGCACATGATTGTTGGTAAGAAAAATAGGAAAAAGCAAAATAAATTCAGTCTAAATTCAGTCCCTTGGGACTACACTAGATATATAAGGTCGGTGTATGCAAACAAACAAATCTTACCATTTCTATTATATTTGTATACTCCATTTTTATATGGTACAGAATCCCTATATTTTGTACAGAATTTTCTAAAAACAAAACAACTTTTATGCCATGCAACTAAATTTTATTGGAAAAGACCACTTGTGTGACCTTCCAAATATTTTTCTTCTAAAAATTAAAAACAAGTACAATTTTACGAAAATAAAATACATGCAGTATTGCAAAAACCACCCAATTTTACATGAGCTAGCCAATCATGTTGTACCAACCTACGTTTTAACCATTATAAATATCACCCTTGTAGGCAGGGGAACTATATTTATTGTGTATTACTGTGTACAGTAAGGTGGTAGCCCTCAAGTCAATGACTGTTGACCAAGTTACATTTCATTGTTCAACAGTGGTGAGAGATCTCAATTTCATCATCATCGAGTGCCTTCTCTGCAACGAAGGTTGGCTACCGTGGAGCGCCATTCTGCTCTGTCTCTTGCTTTGATGGTGCAGGTTGTCACAGGCTGATATGTCCATCTTTTGATGTTACTCGTCCATGTTAGTCTTGGTCTGCCTCTGCCTCTTTTACCTTGTATTTTCCCCTCCAGGATTACTTATAGTAGGCTGTTGTGTCTTTTAACATGGCCAAAAAATCGCATTTGTCTTGTTTGAATTGTGCTTTGTAGTTCTCTTTTCATTTTTAGTTGTTTTAAGACTTCATCATTTGTTTTCTTTTCCTTCCATCCAACTCTACTTATTCTTCTATATATCCACATTTCAAAGGCTTCAATTCTCTGTTCTGTTTTCTTGTCTAATGTCTATGTTTCTGCACCATATAGGAATATTGAGAAGATGTAACATTTTGCTATTCTCAGTTTTAGCCCTGGTGTTATTTGTTTTGATGCTAGTATGTTCTTCATGATATTAAAATTACTTTTTGCCATTCCTATTCTTTTGTTTATTTCAGTTGTACATTTGCCATCATTGGTTATAGTATGTCCAAGGTAGTTGTAGTTCTGAACTGTCTCCAGGTCTATTCCTTCTATTTTGATATCCACTTGTGGGTTTTGAGTATCTTCTTTGTTTATGATCATAGTTTTAGGTTTTTTTGATATTCATATATAGTCCATATTTTTTGCTTATCATGTTTATTTCATTAAGTAATTGTTGTAGATCTTTAGGATTTTCTGCTAGTAGTACAGTATCGTCAGAATATCTTAGGTTATTGATTATCTTTCCATTAATTTGTTGGCCTGGCATCTCTATGTTTTTAAAAATTTGCTCAGTGTATAGATTGAACAAGCTTGGTGATAGGATGCATCCCTGTCTTACTCCTCTTTTTATATCAATGGGTGTAGAGTTCTCTTTGTTATATTTTATTATTGCTGTTTGCTCCCAGTATAGATTACATATTAGTCGCATGTCCATGTCATCTAGATGTATCTCTTTTAGGCATTCTATAAGTTGTTTGTGGTGTACTCTATCAAAAGCTTTGGTGTAATCTATGAAGCAGGCATATATTGGTTTGTTTACTTCTGTGTATTTTTTTATTAATGTTCTCATGCAGAATATGGCTTCTTTTGTCCTGCTATTTTTCCTAAATCCAAATTGCTGCTCATCTAATTCAGTATTGATTTTATTCTGAATCCGTCCTTGTATAACTTTTAGCAAGATTTTTGTAACATGGCTCATTAGGCTTATTGTTCTAAAGTCACTGCATTCAACTGCACCATTCTTTTTAGGCAATGCAATGAAAGTTGATGTTTTTAGTTCATTTGGTATGTATCCTGTGTGGTATATGTCGTTGCATATGTCTGTAATCACTTCAATGCCAAAATCTTCTAGTGCCTGTATCACCTCTATCTGGATGCTGTCAGGTCCTGCTGCTTTTCCCCTTTTCATTGTTTTTATAGCTTTTTCCACCTCAGATTTTAAGATTTTATAGCCTGATGTACATTTTATAACTGGTTTCTTGTCCCTTTGATCCTGAAATAGTTCTGTTATATATTCCTGCCATCTAGCTATATCCTTATTGTCTGTTAGCATTTTTCCTTTTTTGTCTGCAATGCATCCATCTTCTGTGGTTTTTTAATTGTTATTAGTCATTCTCTTTATTTATGTGTGCATTCCTCTTAATATTGTTTGCTTTCCATAGTTTCTATTTCTATACATTTTTGGCTGAGCCAGTCTTCTTTTGCCTTTTTACGCATTTTGCGTATTTCATTATCTATTTTATTGTATTGGGCAGTGTTCTTCGCTTGTCTCCTTTTTTTCCATTTTTTCTAAGATTGTGATGATCTCAATTTATATTTCTTTTGCCTTTTTGCACATCTCATTATCTATTTTATTGTATTGGGCAGTGTTCTTCGCTTGTCTCCTTTCTTTCATTTTTTCTAAAATTGTAATGATCTCAATTTACAAGTGGGTTATTGTTTGTGTGTAAATAATTTTAATCACACATTATTTAGGATTTTAAAAATGTTGAGTTTTCTAATCCATTTTGAAATTAACTGTTGACTATTAGCAATTACCAAAACTCACATGTCACATTTCCATTAGGCGAGAACTTAATGACTAAACTTTTACATTTACGGATCACAAAGAGATCTTGTTATTTTTATAAATTATATTTAATATTGAATATGTGAATTATTAAGTTTCTGAGTTGTTGCTTATTTGTTTTTTTTATTTCTGCAATGAAAATAACTCTGATAATATAGATTTCATTTTATAACAATAGTTGGCAGATCATTAAAGTGAATATTTTTTTTAATTTGTCAGCTTTCACCTCTGCCGAAGTCCCTAGCAACTAGGAACTGAATTTTGCATATTAATCCATTTTTTTCTGACAGCCCTGGTCCCTTGCTGCACAGGCAGATAACTCCATCTTTGGAAGTACTAATATTTTTTCTGCCCATGAGTAACTGACGCTTCAAGCTGGGCCTTGCTGCTGAAACCAGGGGTGGTTGCAGCAGACAAAAATCACAAATAAAAATCCCAACTGGTGTAGCCAGGATCTGAACTCACAACTTCTGTCTTGAGACCAACCAGTCCCCCATTTAAGTGAAATAAGGAATAAGTTGACATTAACAAATTGCAGTCAAGTAAGGTCACAAATTAAAAGAAGAATTCAAGCATAAGAGGAAAATTAATAATTAAATAAAAAAAAAAGTGTATTCTCCTTACTGTAATGGCACTTTGTATGACGAGACATTGTGACCATATTACGAAATTGTTCGGTGCAGCCATCAAAGTCACAATTAGCAGGTATATTTGTGTAGTGAAAAAGAAAATGGTCAAAAAATCCTTTCTGGTCAGCAAATGTAGCGTGACACCCATCTTCCTCACAAGCAAACTTGGCCAACCGGGATAGGGATGGTTTTGCTGAGTGTAATGAAGAAAAATACTTATGTGAAACACATCTTTATATTGCTTGGACAATTTTCTGTACATTTTAACGAAACCAAAAACTTTGTTATGTGTACTTACTGGGTCTCAATTTTACACTCTCTTATGACTATCTGTTGACAAAATGAAGTCATGCTGCATATAAGCAACTAAATTTTTAGTGTTAACAGTAAGTTTCAAGAAGCAATTATTTCATCCACTTTTCGCAGAAAATTAAAATTGAAGGCACAACAATATCATCACGTTGATATCAACATTATCATGTAGCCTCCAGAGGAGGATGTTGCTCTTTTATATGCTAGTCTCAATGTTTCTTATTAACCAGCTGGATTGTCTAATTGTAGTTGGTAAGAAGTCTTTGTTGTCTTGGCTTCATTGCCTTTAATTCCTGTCACCATTTTCCCAGAACTAAACCCTTATTATTATTCTTTCAAGGCCATTATGATGTTTGATATAGCCAATATTTATAAGTTTTATTTTTATTCACTGGTTAAATTTTGTTTATCATTTTCTTCACTTCTTATTCACTTGTTAGTTTTTATTGACAGTATTCTTTACTTTATTCACTTGTTAGTTTTTGTTTATTTTCCCCTAATTACTTTTGCTAGTTCTTTGTTTGTCCTGGACATTTGGTGGGTTTTTCTGTTTCATATTATTAACATATTTTTCAGATACATTTTGACTGGCTACTTTAAAGAATGGTCATGTCATTTGCATAAATTTTAGTCAAGCAGTCATTCAACCACAAAGATCTTAGCTTTAACAGCATAAAGATCTTAACTTTAACAGCATAAAGATCTTAACTTTAAAAGCATAAAGATAGATGTAATAGTTGTTACCAAAAAAAAAAAGACTTCCAAAGTGCATTATTAAAACAAATGGGATTGAACAGTACAGGTCAATGAATTAGGACACCCCATAGGAAAAAAAATAATCTTAGATGGCAGAAGTACAACAAAAGTGGGGCACTAAGTAGCTCAGGCAAAGGCTGCATTGTAAACAAACAAAAACATAGTTTATAACATGCCTCTGACAGTAGAAATATAAAAAAAAATACTTCAGTGTTATGTAGAGCCAGTCTTAACACATGGAATGAATCCTGGACAACAGACAAACATTTTTTTTGAAATCCACAAAAAATGTGGTTTTATAAAAAATGCTGAGAATATTATGAACAGTTAAAAGAAGTAACAAAGATGTTCATTCTAAAGATGGCCAAAGCAGAGAATAAGCTTTTACTAACATCAACTTGAAAACAAACACTTTTGGTTATAAGAAAGGAACAGATGGAACATATTGTGACAAATGGAGAAAATTATGGGAAGATGACGTAGAAGGAAACAGAGAAAAAAGGTACAAGAGACTTTAAGAGAATGACAAATAAACAAGAGATAGAAAGCTGTGGAGAGACATGCTCACCTACATCAACCAGCAGGCATAGCACTTGATGATTCAGTAGCACAGGTCAGATACACCACAATAAAACTGTAAACACACCCATATATGCGCACAGACAAATATATAAGCATGAGAATATAAATAATGTACCATTTACAATTTCACCAATTTCTTTATTTTGAAGAAGCCAAAATTTTCATCCATACTTAGTTTCTCAGCCTAGAATTAAAATTGTTAACACATTTTGAAAAAAAAGAAACAAACCTGCAGCTTCTTCCCCATGCATTCTTTTGTGAATCATCAGCCCCCACTTGCTATTGAACGCAAGCTCACAGATCTCACACACAAAATCTGAGTCTAAATTGGCTCTAAGAGAACGACTGTGAGCAATGAAATGTGGTTTCAGATGTCCAGTTTCCGTCAACCAGTTGTCGCAGTTTGGCCAAGGGCATTTCATCTTTCCATCTTGTAGAAAAAAAAAATAAAAAAATAAAATGGTAGGCTGCTTGATCAAAACTTTGTTAGATTTAAAATATTTACAATAAATAATAGTTATATAATAAAATAATAGTTTTGCTAATATAGAGAGGAACATAACAGTGGCACACAAAAATAATGGGAATAATTTGTGTTATAATTTAGATATAGCTATGGGAGCCATGATAGCTCAGTGGTTAGTGAACTGGACTACAAAGGACAAGGGGTAGAGTTCGATTCTAACCGACGGCTTCTGGGTTCACCCAGCCTTAAATGGGTATCGGATTTTTTCTGGGAAAGTAAAGCGGCATGGGCGTAATACCGACCACATTACCCCAAAAATCATGTGCCGAAGGTCTGTAAAATTTATGGTCACTAACACCATATTCCCTATACGACACTTGGCGTGACGGGGGTACTTTACTTTTTTTTTTACTTAGATATAGCTATACGTGGAAAAACAAAGGTGATCAAGAAATGTGAAATCTAACTGAAACAGTATTTCTTAAAAAAAAAAAATACAGATACTTCTACGATCATGGCTCATTCAGACTAGGATTCCGGACTCTCTTTTGAAGGATGCTACTTGTTTCAGTGATTCAGATGCCCCGTAGAGTTTCTCTTCCAGAGAGTGAGGTGTGGGCCACATTGTCCTCCTCAGGCCTGTGTACTGGGGATAAACCTGTAGAATGTGTTTTGTTGTCTTGTCATCTAGGGTACAGTGGCATTTGCTGGTAGTTCAGATTTTGAGTTTAGTAAATATGTGATTTCTCATTCAGTTGTGGCCAGTGTGTAGGCATAGTATGATGACTTGATCCCTTCTTGATGGTTGGAGGTTTCCTCCCCTCTCATATACTTTGGGTGTTCTTGTTTTCATGAAACTGGTCTTTGTTGATGGATTTGGCTTCATCATAGCAAATATAAGAATTGTAATCATTGTCTATTAATTCAGTCTGATGTTGTTTGCTGTTTATTATTATCAAATTCTTATTTAATATTTGCTTCAATTTATATGTTATTTACCATCTAGTTTCAGAGGTTCTGTCCAATGTGTTTGATTTTTGAACCTACCAAAGTGAATTTTGCTGTGTTTAGCCAGCTGTAACTGATCATCAAACATCTGTGAACATCCTTCATAGTCACAGACAGAGATCTTCTTGCTATGATGCCACAGATGATTGTCAAAATTCTTTTCCAGAAAAAATGTAGCCGCACACTCTCCCACCAGACAACGGTATGGAGGCCTTTCTGCAAAACAAGAATTAGTTATGAGTTTATAAAAACAAATATGAAATCTATTTTATCTGTTTATGATTTTAGAGAAATTCAGCAGCTAATCAACAGACAGATGGTATTTAGTCTGATTTATATGATGCTGTGAAGTCTTCAAGTTTTCAGAAATAACAAAGAAAAATAAATAAATGATGATAAACATTAAAAATAAATGAACAATTTATATTGATAACACCACTTGTTACTAATTTTTCCCCGCAGGTAACCATTAAAGAAAAGATAAGGTTCAACTACGGTAAAATAACAATAATATAGTGACACAAAAATTGTGAAAAATTCTGAGTCTTTATGTCTGCAGAAAAATAGAAAAAAAATTTGCTATGGAAAGAGGCCAATAATTTTTAATAAAATAAAATAGGACCCTAAGAGTTGAGAATATTAATTGCACATACTATTTTTAAAAAATGCACATGCATGCACAGATGTTTAGTTTACTTAATGCTTCATTTACTACTACAGTTTATGTGTTTTAGTATTTCATGTATTAAGCTTGTATGTTTACATGTTTCATTTCTGGTTTCAAGATGGTGAAAAAGAGTTTGTGTTACATCAACCACTGCAGGATTTGCATTTGGAGACTGTGTCAAGTGGATGTTCCATTTAACAGAGTTGCACCTGTGCTACAAAGTTTGTGTACCGACAGTGGTTCAATTTGGCAAATCAGGTGTTGTGGATACAACCTTCCCCTGTCATGGAGTTGATATGTGTTTTACATCATGACACTGAAAGCTGTTCAATAACCATCGTCAGATTTGTTTAGTGTCAATTACTTTCAGCTCTTTAATTGTTGTGTCAAGTCAACCAAAGGTTCTACTTTAAAGATTCTGTGCCAGTGCTAGGGTGTTCATGCGTCCTGGCTGCATTCTTTAGAGTGAATCAAGTATTGAGAGTGCATCCATTGTTAACAATGTTATGTGTTGAATGATTTGCTGGGGAGGAGATCTGAGTAAGTAAAGTAAAGTACCCCTATCATGCCAAACGGCGTATAGGGAATATGGTGTTAGTGTCCATAAATTTTACAGACTTTCGGCACATGATTTTTGGGGTAATGTGGTCGGTATTACGCCCGTGCCGCTTTACTTTCCCAGAAAAAAATCTGGTACCCATTAAAGGCTGGGTGAACCAGAAGCCGTCAGTTGGGATCTCTTGTCCTTTGTAGTCCAGTTCACTAACAACTGAGCTATCACGGCTCCCAGGAGATCTGAGTGCTTATTGGCAATTGTTCGATGTGCAATGAGGATATTCCAATGACGCACACATGCACTAAAATTAATAAAATGTTTTTTTCACAATTATCACAGAATCATATTTATTAATATCACAACTTTTGTATGTTTTGTATAATATAATAACATTATTAAGAAATTATCCATTTAAAAACCTTATAACCTGACCCAGAGTTTATTTTGATTTATTCTATCAAAAGCCCAGACATACTGAGATAAAAAAAAGAAATAATCAAAATTTGCTTTACCTTTATGATCCTGGATATGAGATTTTCTGTCTTCTCTAGTGTTGAATACTTGTTCACAACCTTTCAAATGACAGGGATATGGTGAGTTCTGAAAACAGGGAACATCAACGAAAATAATAGCACTTTTAATAATTTAAAATATGAAGATTGTAAAAATAAATGTAAAAGTTGTTACGTAACATACAATGTCATAGATGAATGAGGTATTCAACCTCACCATAAGGGGCCACTGCAGTAGAGGTGAGAGAACTAGTGCACTTCATTGTGATTATTACTTCCCTAACTCCGGATACCATAAACTTTTTAAGTTGGGACAATTAGAAAGTACCTGAGAGGCACACTCTTATACAAGCCAACATGCTAACAACCACTATGTTGCTAAAGATAGTACTTCAATACTTCCACAAAAACACAGTTTGTATCAAGCCACATGGACTAGAAATCACTTCAGGCATCCTTCTTTGGTGCCATGTTGATGACCTACAACTTGGGATACACATTGCTTTCCCAGCAACTTTGTGCTTAACTATTACACATTTACATCCTTGATTTTCTTTTACTTACAATCTTTCCTGATATAACAGTTTTCAAGTGTTCATATTTAAATACAGATCTAACAATTTTTTCTTGTTTTCTTGATTAAAAAAGATAATCAACAATGATTAGTTATATCAAGAACAGAAATACATCTGACTTGATTTATTGTTGCTTGGGTAACCTTTTTCTTTTCCAGACCATTTTTATATTTCTGAAAGTTATTTCTTTTTCTATAAGAGTCAACTCACAATCAGAAAACATGTTATTGTGAAAATTAAAAAGTGTTCCTCATATATTGCCAAAAACTTGTTAGCAGCTAGTATAATTTGTTATTTTCCTACAATACTGTTTGAGCTTACACAGCTCTGTTCATTCTGAGCATCCCAAAAAGTAACAGTAGAGATCAAATAAATTTATAGAGAAAAGTTTCATCATATCAGGTCGCATGCCATCGCAGAACGTTGCATTCACCACAACCCTCGCAGAACGTTGCATTCACCACAACCCGTCTGAAAGAATCTCTGTCTCTAGCCAGATCTCCCACTTCTTCTGTTGTCATCTTCAAGGTCTCCTTGATGTCTTGAAACCACCTTCTTGGTCTGCCCTTGATGTGTCGACCAGGAACCAATCTTCCATTATTGTTCTTTCCAGCATGCTGTGTCTTTTGATGTGGCCATGGTGTTTTAATTTCCTCCGTAGAATGGTGTTTATAAACCAGTTTATTTAATGTTGAAATCTTTTAGTATGTCTTCATTGCTCTTTTTCATTATCCAATGTTATCTTAAGGATTTTACTGTAGCATTTTGTTTTTTAACGAATCCATTTTCTTCCTTGCTGTTAGAGAAACATTTATTTGATGATAAATTATAAAAAGTGCAACTGATAGCTGTAAACAGATTCATATACCTTGGGAGTGAAGCAGGGAGGTAGCAGTGATTAAAGTGTTTACGATAAGATGGGAGTGAGGTTAGTAGAAATCGAGGGGAGATGAGAAGAGTTGAGTAAAATAAAATCATGGGGTCCACGGGAAGATGGGTTAAGAAGTAAAGAGGATGAACACATCGTGACTCACGGGAATTGTAAGACACAATGTAGGAACGAGGCAAAAATGTAAAACGGGGTATTGATTGGTTGAAGGGAGAAAAGGTTAGACAAAGGATAGGTTGGGAAGATCATTCGAGATGAAATGATGGCTCTATGCGGGCGGTTGTGTGTTTGTGTTGCAACTGGTACCGTGAGCAGGATTGAGTTAGTTCACCAAAAAGTGATAGAGTAAGTTAGTTGGTGTGTGGTCGCTGCGGGGAACAGACCGTATTCCAGGAGCAGTGATAAGTAGAAGTGTCTTAGAGTAGTTGATAAGATAGTTTTGAAAGTTAGCACCAACTATGTAGTGGCAGTCAGTGAGATGGTCTCACAAGGTAGGCTTCATCAGAAACACAAAGTTAGAATATAGTGGTGCAAGTTAGCAGCAACAAACAATTTAGTGTCAATCCGTGAGTTAGTCTCACCACGTTAAGCTTCATCAGACGTGTGAAGATAGAATGTAGTTGTGCAAGTAGCAGCAATGAACAATTGAGTATCAATCCGTGAGTTAGTCTCACCACGTTAAGCTTCATCAGACGTGTGAAGATAGAATGTAGTTGTGCAAGTAGCAGTAATGAACAATTGAGTGTCAATCCGTGAGTTAGTCTCACCACGTTAAGCTTCATCAGACGTCTGAAGATAGAATGTAGTTGTGCAAGTAGCAGCAACGAACAATTGAGTGTCAATCCGTGAGTTAGTCTCACCACGTTAAGCTTCATCAGACGTGTAAAGATAGAATGTAGTTGTGCAAGTAGCAGCAACGAACAATTGAGTGTCAATCCGTGAGTTAGTCTCACTAAATGTAGGCTTCATCAGAAGGGTGAAGTTAAAACGTAGTTGTGCATATTAGCAACAACAAACAATTTAGTGACAATTCGTGAGTTAGTCTCACCAAATTAGGCTTCATTAGGAGCAGAAAGTTAGAAGGTAGTGGTGCAGTTTAGCAGCTATGACCATTCAAGTGACAGTAGGGGAGAGGAGTTCAATAAGTCAGGCTTTGTGTAGGAGTATGACGTTAGAGTGGGGTGTGCAGGCAGCGACACTGAGCAATGTAAGTGGCACTGAGCGAGACAGATTCGCAGAGTTCCTATCAACCAAGAAAGGGCTCGATACGGAGTATGACGCTCCAGGAGACAACAGTATAGGTGAGGTTGAGCGAGACTGATATTGTCAGCTTCGTGATTAGCAATATGGCTGCTAGTGGATGAATTCCTAAAATAAGTATTACTTAGAGGAAAGTAGGCGAGGCCAGAGTGGCTTGAGAGAGTGTTGCAGTATAACTCTGCAGTGTTGTAGATAACACAGGGGAATGCTGCAAGGTTAGCAGGCAATGTGTGAGAGGCTGCTAACATACCATTTGTCATTGTGATTGTGAACGGGTTGTGTGAGGTGGACTTTTGAGAATAAAACCTCAGGTGTGTTATTTTTACCTGGTGTTCAGTGAATGCTTTCTCGAGCGCTAGCTGTAATTGTCTGTGCCTAGCTAAGAACGAACACTGGAAGGGGCCAGCACGCTGGTCTGCAGATAACTAACGGTCGTAACACGAAACAGCGTGGAGTACCAAGGTAGGCGATCACGCGGCCAAGGGTGCCACACAAGGGCAGAGTTCAAACGAGGCGACAGTCCCGAGCAGTAACCATCGATCACAGGCCGAGGCCGACTCAACTTATCAACCAACACAGGTCATCAAAACGCAAGTCGTCACGACACGTGGGCCTCGATACAGTAAAGGGATGTCCCCGTCAACTCATCAAGGCAGTTAGGGGAGTCCGGTCACCAACAAGTCGAGTACAAGTGTACTGGTACCAGGTGTGTTCCAGTCAAGTCCATTAAAGAGGTCACTTTTGATTTAGGAGCTGGCTGAAGAGCGCCCACTGCTATAGGAGCATGCTCTCAAAGAATGTCACTGTTAATGATGAGGTACTAATTTCATCCAGTTGCTAGATTATTCAGTGTCTGCAAATAAGACTTTTAAGTCTGATGCAAGCTAGGAATAATCTAAGATAGTGTGGACATGCTATAGTTTTTGCTCTATTTCAGGAGCTTTTCTAGCCTGTCACTGTTGTTCAGCTGCTACTATTTTATTTATTTCACAGAATGTACTCAGTGTGCGGAAGTTCTTTCTTGTGGCACATTGTTCCATGATTCAATATTAATTATGAAGGCTTTTCAAGAGTTTCCCATTAAGAGGTCTCAAACATATCTTTAAAGTGCTTCTTTCATCTACCTTGTTGACATTTACCATTTTTTCAGCTCATTATATAATATGTTTTGGCAATTGAAAGTTTGTATGCAGGCTATATGACCTACCCAGTGAGTCTGTGTGTACATCAGAATAGTGTCTGTATATAGAGTTATTCAGCTCTGACCAGATTGGCAGTATCTGGGATCTTGTCTTGCCATTGCATCAGCTTCCTAAAGTAGGCTGCATGGAAGTGATTTAATTTCTTTGTAAGTTAGCTATACACAGTCCAGGATTTTACAACACATGGGGTGCAGTAGCTGTGTTAACCTTTAGCTTTGTCTGATACCACAACAATGCCAAATATTGGCATTTGCTAAATGTGATGCCAACTTTGAAGATTGTAGTGTTCACCTCATCATTAATGGTGTAACACATTTTGAGAGGATGTTCCCAAGGTATGAAATCTGTTTACAGTTTTCAATTGCACTTTGAATAAATAAGCATCAAAGAGATGTTTCTCTCAAAATTTATTTGATGTCTACTATGACTTGTTTCCTTTAAAGTTGATAGCTGTAGTTATTGCATTGTTTACTGACATAATTAGACTTTAGAATGAAATGGCTTCATTGCAGGTGGGACATTCCCATATCTGCTCAGCCCCATGTTCCAGCACCAACAAAGTGTTTGTTCAGATTGTTCAGATTGTACATACTGTTCTATTGAATGTGCTGCATTTTGTAAAATTGCACGTTTTTACATTCATAAAAACTCTTCTATTGAACGGGCTGCATTAAACTGTACAAATGGTGCACAGCTCAAAATTAACACTTCCAGGTCACTGTAATGATTGCCACTGGCAGTATAATCTCCATGCGCCCGTGACAATTCTGGTACTGACATAATAAAATATATATGTCAAATACTTAGGCACAATAATAACATTAGATGGAAGATGTACCACAGAAATAAAAAGCAGAATAGCACAGGTCAAAGTCAGAAAATGAAAAACATCTTATGCAACTATAACAATAGATAGGATAAAGAGAATTCATCAGTGTTATATAGAGCCAATTCTGACTTATGGAGGTGAATCGTGGACAGTAGTCAAACAAATGAAAAGATGATTAGAGACCACATAGATGGGATTTCTCAGAAGAATATTGAGGGTTCCCTGGACAGCTTAAAAGACCAATGAGGAAGTTCTCAAAAAGGCCAAAACAAAAAAGGAAGCCCCCTAAAAAACAGAAAGAAACAATCAACATTTTTCAGTCACATCATGAAAAGAGGAAACTTGGAATACCTTGTTACATCTTGTAAAATACAGGGATAGAGAGATAGTGGATAACAAATAGAGAAGATACTAGATAGCTTAGTGTCTTGGCATGCAAAACAATCAACATCAGAATTAATAGGATGCATTGTGGACAGAAAACAGTGCTCTGTAGTGTTGGAATGATCAGAGCTGTGCAAGCTCAAACAGAAATACAGGAAAATAACAAATGACACTAGCTGCTAACAGGTTCTTGGCAATGAATTATTTAAGGAACACTTTAATTTTTTTTAATAATATGCTTTCTGAGTGTGAATCTTGGAGAAAAAGAAAGAACTTTCAGCAATACAAATATTGAGACAACAATATAATTATAAGGTGTGGTGGCTGTCAGTAAAATTCTGCAATAGGAGAGGGTGGGGGAATTTAGAAATATGTTTGTTATCTGATAAAAATAATAGGAACAAGCATGGTGGTAATAATATAGGACAGATCAGTGATTCTGAGTACAAGTACAAATTTCTACCCTTGCCACTGGTCATGTTCAAACCAATTTTCCTTTATGTCCATCTTGTCTTTATATATATATTCATGGCTAACTATTTAGTGGATAAAAATGTATTCTAAGTCAGCTTCCTGCTGCAACATCATTATACCTTACCAGCTGACATAGATGTTCATGTCTCTCCACAACTTTCTATATCTGCAGCTGTCTATCAATACTGCTGCTGATGTTCTACAACACCATTCTCTTAACCCTGGATTACGACACCTATCTGTGAGTCATATTTTTACGATACCCTAGTAAAATTATTACCACTTAATTGTTACATTTGAAGTTCAGAAAATAAGATTTTCTTTGAACTTTTGCTACACAGCTGTGTGTTTACCCTAGAGGAGAGGGTGTCCGGCTAGCGCAATCGATAGGCGGTTGGCTTACCACGGCAACAGCCGGGGTTCGTACCCTGGCGAGGACACCTGGGTTTGACTAATTCCCTAAAAATTAGTACCTCTGAAGTCGGAGTAAATCTGCCTGCATGGCGAAGGGCATCCTGTAATGGGATAAAACAGACTTTACATGCAAAATTCAGTCCCACAAAATTGAGTGGGTGGGACTTCGTCAGAGGTCAAAGCTGGCGAAAGCGAACGAACGAACCCTAGAGGAGACATGGTAATTGGATGCTATAATCATTTCCTGGCTTTGATTAGATTTATGGCCTGAAATTTAACCACAGTGCAGTTACCAGTTCGTTAATCCAGCCGCATGTTCGGCTTCCTCTTAATGTTGTTCGCTGGCTATCCCCATTACAAAGTTTTGTTTGATGCCTGTGCTGACAGCTGAGGAGATTTGCCCCATTATAAGAAAAAGAAGAAACAACAGATAAAATAGTTTAGCCACGTGACAAGGCAGAGTGATCAAAACACAACACAACGAGCCTTCAGTAAACATTGTGAGAACACCAGACCCAAGGGTCAACCATGAAAAAAGATTGATTGATGGAATATTAGAAGCACTAGAAAACATAACAGCAACAGAAGCGAATAGAAGAACAAAAGACCACAAATTATATCTGCCCTCGACGCTGAAAGGCAAATGAGGAAGGAAAGAAGAAGATAAGAAAAAAAAATTTCTTGAAAATTAAAATAAAAACAGCCGCTTTTGTATGATATAGTAGTACTTTTTACAGTGCGCATGTTTGTGTCTGATCCAATATCAAAGGAAGAAAATCCTCAGGAGTTACCGGAAGTAGTAATTAGGAAGGTATTGGGGTGGGGGAAAGAGAATGTTTGCACGCACCAAACAAACAAATTTTCAAGAATTTGTATTTTGAGGTGGTAATTTTGACGATGATATTATAATGTAGGGTTAAACTGTCTTGAATTATTTCTCTCTTTTCCTCTACCTCAATTTTTCCAGTTGTCTCTAAATACACCAGTTGTTCTCTTCTTATTACATGGCAAAAAATGATGGTTGTTTCTTTCTAATGTTGGAAAGAAGCTTTCTCTTTGCTTTGGCCTCTTTTAGAACATCTTTATTACTCTTTTTTAGCTATTCATTTTATTCTCAATATTCTTCTGTAAAACCAGATTTCAGTGGCCTCCAATAATCTCAGGAATGCTACCAATGCGTAAGCTATTCTACACTTGCTGTAACACAATACTGTTATAATTTACAAACAAAAACAACAGTAATCTTGTTTTTAAGGTAACCTACCTCTTTCATTTCCTTCAAAGCCTTGTCACTGTGGTAGATCTCTTCATGGCGAGGCAGCTGAACAACAGTTAAGACCATCCCACAATGTAAACAGATTCTTTCTGTGAAGTCTAATTCCTTATTCTGCAAGGGCAGCAATCTGTTAGAAGTCTTCCCATGTTCCATCACCATGTGTTCTTCTAGCAAATTCTTACGGTTGAATTCCTTAGCACATCCCTTATAATTGCAAACATACTTGACAACTTCCCGTCCCAGCTTATAATCTCCTCCTTTATGTACAAGCTTGTTATGCCGGTACAAAGTTGACCTGAATGAAAACTTCTTTTCACAGCCTGCTACTAAACATGGGAAAAACACACCTGGCACTGCTTTGGGTTTTCGTCCTCTATGCTGATTAAGGACATGACTTTTCATGTTTTCCCGCGTAGTGAACATTTTTCCACACTCAGGAAACTCACATTGAATGGTTCTCGGTGGTGGACTTATGGCATGCTTTTCATTCTCTGCAGGTAATATTGACACAGTGTAATAATATAAGTGAACAGGCATATTGAAGAGAACATTTTTTGTCATAATAAAAAATGATTCAGTTGTCAAAAATAGTTTTTATAAATAATTTGTTATGAGGCCAAACTACAAGAGATAAACTGATATTGTTATATGGAAACATAACAGAAGTAGCTAAACACTGTTCTTGACAAATGAAAATTATCTACACTTGAACATTTTAAAAAATAAAAAATAATGCAATATCAGCAATTTACTGATACTTTCATTTTCTGTATCAATTTTCCTTTTCATTGGTTTATAACATGTACATGATTTACTTATTTTATAATGCGAAGTAATAAGATGAAAAAGGCATGTGATGAGTGTGATGACATTTTGTGAAAACTGGAAATTAATTTGATCCACCAAACCTAAAATAAAAATTTTTTAAAATCAAGCCTGGAATGAGTTAAGGTGTATGGAGAATATGATGATAGCACCAATAATTTTCCACGACCTTAGAATATTTAATTGTGGTGTGGTCAGTATCATGCCAGGTCACCCTATTCTTCCAGAGAAAATATCTAGCACAAATTTTTTTGTGGACACAATGTAGGTCCAGCAAAATGTTGGTCACAATATGGAACTGAGCAAAGATCAATGTAACCAGTAGATGAGCACACTACTCATACTACTACTTTAAGCATTAGTCAGATTAAAGCTAGTGGCATCTCCATACAGTTTGTCCCAGTATGGTACTGGTGATTGCCACAAAAGCCTTCTCTGTTCGTCATGTGTTGGGCATGATTGTAGCAGATGTTCAGCAGTCATTCTGCCTGTATCACAATCACCAGAGGTTCCTATCCTTGAAGTGTTGAAAAGATGATATCTCAATCTGTTATGGTCTGTTCAGTCTAAAAGATTGCTACTTTTTTTTTCATGGTTCATGTGTCAAATCTAACCTTAAATACAACCCCTTGTCAGATACTGACATAAGTGACACAAAAGAGTTCATATGAGTCATTGATTTATGTTGGCTTAGGTAGGTTAATTTTTAAAAATCAATATATGGTAGATAATAATTGTTTCATTGTCATCCGAGTTCTTGGTTATGGTTAATAGTTAGTAGATTTAAACCTATGATACAGAATAAACAAAAAGGCAATTCCTTCTGGACATATTTACTACTTGTATATTTAAGTAACTGATACTTTCTAAGAATTTTTTATTTAAAAAATGCAGTATATTCTTTATCTGGTTAGTTATGCCACAGGCCATTGTGACTATGGAATATGTACATTTATATGAACCAAATACGTGCCTGAAGTGTAATGTCTGAGTGCATATAAAAGAGCTGTATAACTGACTGGACAAAACAGTGATAAACAGAGGTGCAGATAATGAGTGCTGATAACAATTGTAGAATTATGGTTGATGATTAGAGTGATAAAACAATTCTGAGTACTTTCTAGAAGAAACTACTGTGCAGGATTTTCATGAGACCTTTAAGAAGTATCCTTAATGTTAAAGGAGTTTTGTAAACCTGCAGCAGATCAAGCAAATTTGTATAGAACATCCAAGAATATATCATAAATGGTGACACATACCGGACAATTGTTACAGCCATTGAGAGGAAACTTTTTTCCTATATAATAATGTGATTAAGAACATTTTGTCTACACACCATGATAACCATTTTTGATAACTACAATTGAAACTTTGTCTATTTTTCTGAATTTGGTGAGTTTGAGTTTGGTGGAGTGAACAGCTGATGAAATATATTTTTCCATCATACTGATTTGTTACAATCAGTTCATTCATTGGGTGCCTTTTTACTCTGTCTCTTGTCTTGATGATGCACATTGTCATAGGTTCACATGTCCAACTTCTAATGTTATCAGTCCACTTTAGTCTAAGTCTGCCTCATGTTACATCGGTGTGTGTTAATCTGAGGGAGTTTATTAGAGATTGGGGCAATAGGGCGGTGGCAAGATAGTTAATAAAACTGACATTCTAAATACTGAAGCACACTGTTAAATGCAAAATATGATGGCCTTTTAAATACAGAATAATTGGAGAAGCTGTAAGTCAGACTGCAGTGGAATCAAATGTGGTATGAGTAGAAAGAAAGGTTGTTAGTTTTGATGACAGAAGTGTTTAACCATCAAAGTAATGAAATTTTGCACTCTTCACCATCTGTAAAGAGGGATTGAGCATCTTTCTAGATCTTTCTCGAGTGTAATAAAGTTTGGCTCTGTTAGCTCAACGTTAAATGTCAAAACTTACTGATATGAATTTTGTAGTGAACATCAAGATACCGCTGACAACTAAACTTTTTCCCACATTTCTCACAGAACAATCTCCGTTCAGGTGAGTGGGTGCACAGGTGTATCTCTAGCTTTTCTTTCTTCACAAACGATTCATCACAGTCTTCATAGGGACACTTGTGACGACCTGGTTTGCCAACTGAGATAAATAAGTTAAGGAATGTAAGTAAGATTTGAGCAAGCACTCATTTTCTTATCATATGTTAGTTGAAATATATATCTTCTATTTGCTGTCTATTTCTTAACATTTGCTCATATCTAATACATTTGACTGCAGTAAAAGTGACTTAACTGAATATAAATTCAGTGCTTAACAGCACTACATTTTAACTATATTTAACTTTAAACACTAATAGCGCATGTATGTTGAAATATTATAAATACATGATTTTGACCTCTACCGTTAGATCTCTAAATTATTTCCCTTTTTTTCATAACAATAAATGTATGACATTATCACAAGTTGTAATGAATTTATTTGTTATTTTAAAGGGACCATACAAAATTATGCAGGAATTCACTGGAGAATAGGTTTACATTGGTTATAATGTTACACAGACAAGAGACAAACCAAAAAAAAATTTACTTTTCTTAACAATCTTTCTAACAGCAATGGTAGAAGACATAGAATAGAATTGCATTAAATGGAAACAAGGAAACCTGAAGAGACAATCTTTCAAACAACATGAAAAAAAAAAAAAAAAAATAATGCAACAATGGCATGGTTCATATGGCAGAAGCTGAAGATTACTCACTTCCATGAATCCGTCGCTTGTGCCTTAAAAGACCTTTCTCATTGGCATACTGCTTGCCACATATGTCACAACAGTGAGGACCAGTTTTCAAATGAGTGGACCTATGACTGTTCAGCTCTGATATGGTCAAGAAAACCTCACCACAACCATCAGAGACACACTTGTAAGGCTTCTCACCTGCAATTACAATAATCTAAGTAAGCGTTTCAACATCAACACCGAAGGTACATTTGATAAATCTCTTCAATATAACTGGATGGATTTATCAGTTATAAATGGAGAGCGTGTGGGTCATTGCTATTTGTAGAGCTACATTGCTTAAATCATGCATAACAGTATCCAGTTAGAATTCTGTGTTTTTTATATGTTTCCTAATAAAGGGTAAGTGAGATGGTTTTTAAATCTATTCCTACCAGGATAAGTAAGATGAACGCCTAGTCCTACTGGAAACAGATGATAAAACAGTCATATGTTCCAGCTGAGCACATTAAAGAATCTTTGGTAGTTGTAAGGCAATAAATAGAGCAGGTTGTTTGTACTAGGTGAACAGTGTTTTAAAAACCAATAAATTATAGTAAATCTTTCACAATGAAATGTTTACTAATGTACCCTTTGTGGAGGAATGAGATATGGCTAGTCCTTAAATATACAGACTATCTAGTAATACATGGTATGGTTTTTGGTAAAAAGCTGACATGCTATTGGACCAAAATAACAATAACATTAATTACAACCTACAAATTCTCATCAACTACATTTCTTTGTCAATTTGACACAAATATGTTTCATGCTGGAGCAAAGCAACGGCAGTTTAAACATCTCTAAATTATGACATCTATCCAGTGAGTCATATTTGTACAACACCTTTGTAAAAATTACAAAAACTAAGTGTTACATTTGGAGGTCAGAAAAAAGATTTTCTTTGAGGTCTGTTTGATGTCTTGCTGACAAATGAAGAGATTTACCCCATCATAATAAAAAAAAATTTCTTGAAAATTTGCAAAGTTTATTTTAAAAAAAAACATCAGCGTTTTTACTACACCTTCATACTTTTTACGAATTGCATGTTGGTGTTTGAAAAAAAAAAAAAAATCCTACATCAAAGGAAACAAATCCAACACTCAGGCATAACAGGGAGTAATAAATAGGAAGATATAGGAAGGGCAGAAATATTTACCTGTGGGGAAACTGTAAAATTCCAAGAATGTTTGCCCATGGGAAACTGTAAAATCCCAAGAATTTTTGCCTTCATATTTTTTAAAAAGGTGTCGTAATTTAGGGTTAACTATGTGTAAATTAATCAATTTCATTCAAATATATCTTTATAAATAACTGAAGGGAATAGTATATGTTCACAAATGTGCTGCTTGGACTACAATTTCATTGGACTTAATTTTCTGGCATGCTCTTGCTCTGAAGCCACCAGAGCTTCTGATGTCTTTTGTTGGTTTTTTGTTGATAATCTAAAGAGATGTTAAAAACATTTCGACAGTTGTCTGCTCCTCTATAATTTATGGAATGACACCAACTTAACTCACTCTCAATATAGTGTCTTCTCAAACAGAGACAGCTTTATTACTCAGACACAGACCATGAGTCTTGCCAAATTTATTAACTACTAAACAATAAAGCATTTATTTTTGACGTAATGCTTCTCTGGACTTCCAATATAATGCAACAGACAAAAAGGACAAGCAAAATTTGACAGTATTCTCACTGGTATCAAAAGGAGAGAGTATTTTTTTTTGGGATGGGGAGAGGGGGGGGGGTGGTGTTACAAAACAATAATTTATTACAGGAAATCATGTGAACGGCTGATATGAAAAATCTTTAAGGAATAAAACAACATGTGTAGCTACAATAGGTCTCTGAAGTTACAATTCCTCCATTCTCATTAAAATCTTTGCTTAACATTTCCTTGACAGTCTGTCAGTACTGCTGTTTTTAAACTACTGCCAGATTGGTCTTAATATTTATAATAGAGTAGTTGGTAAAATGTCTTGGAGAAAATATTCTTGGCAACAAACACTGAAACTTTCATATGTTTATTATTTTTTTTTTTACAGCTATTCCTCTTCTCTGCATCATATGCTCACTTTGCACACCCAAATATTAAGATTAACCAATTTTCTCATGAACATTAATTTTTTTCATGAAATTATCAATAAATTGTGAGTGTTTCTCTTGAGATGGAAGAATATTTTTTTGTCATTGGGAGATATTAATTTTGTCTGTGTTGAGCTGTACTAAAAAAAAAAAAATGCTATTTACCGGACAAACAAGCTGGGGAACAGCATTTTGTTGAAAAAAGAGGTTATCAAATATTTCTGTACATTTTCATGCTCATGATTTCTAAAAGAGAAAGTATATCAGCCACTTTCATTAACAGAATATGGACTCAGCCTACAGTTTTTGTAATAGTCTAACACTTCACAGTAGCAAAAGAAATCTATTACAATAACCTTCTTTGCTGTATGTTGACTTACCTAAATGTTTTGACTTGTGTTTAGATAACTCTTTGCTATCCTTAAACCTTTTCTCACACCCTGGTTCAGTACATAAGAATGGACGCTCCGTTGAATGAGATCTGAAGTGCATCTGCAGTGACCTTGCAGTCTTGAAGGCTTTTGTGCAATCAGGGAATCCACAAATTAGAACAAGCTTAGATCCATGTACTGATTCATGTTCCTAAATGAAGCAGATCATCAATGCTAAAGTGACCATAGGCATGAGATGTTATATTTTAAATAACTATTTGTAAATTCATTCTTCTTCTTCTATCCTTCCTCCTATGCCATTGAGGGGAGATGCAATCTGCGACTCTTTGCTCTTCTGTTGGCCTCTTCTGGTGTTATCTCTCCTAGTGACTCTAGTATTCCCTTTATCCATCTCTTTCTTGGTCTTCCTCTTACTCTGTCGTTTTTGTAGCGTTTGTTTATGGCTCTTTGAGTCATTGTTAGTTCTTTTTGTCTTGTTATGCGACCGAACCATTTTTGTCTGTTGTTTCTTTATGTATTCGATGGCTGGTTCAATTTCGAGTTTCTTCTGCAAGTCAGTATTTCTTACTCTGTCCCTTAAGCTGTTTCCTGTCATTCTTCTGACACATTTCATTTTGGTGGTCGTTATCTTTCTTATTGTTCTAGGATCTGGCATCCAATTCTGGCACTGGTAACACAGAGGTGGTAGAAAGATTGATTTGTATATTGCCCTTTTTGCTTCCGTAGTTATTGCTTTGTTTTTCAATAGTATTGATACTTGGCCTATAACTTGACATGCTTTGTTACACTTTATATCTATTTCTGTCACTTGGTTATTGTCTTGTGTTAACGTGCTACCCAGATATTTAAAATTGTCTACTTGTTTCAGGGTCGTATTATCAATTATGATGTTTAGTTTTTCTTTCTTTCTCACTATTGCCATTACTTCAGTTTTATTTATGTTGATCTTCATGTTGTATTGTTTACAGGTGTTGTTTAGCTGTTGATATGTTCTTGCAGATCCTCAGTTGTTTCATGTATCAGAACTTGATAGTCTGCAAATAGTATTTCATTTGTTAATTCATTGTTAAGCAAATATGCTACACCTCAATGAGAAAGAAACTTTTATTTTTAAATGTGCACATTCAATTCAATCTTGCCAATAAAGTTAAAAACACAAATTCTGCCTAAACAATGTAAGAAACAAAAAAAAATTTCAACTTAATTTAAACAAAGCAAATGTGTGTTACTTCCGTCACATTAAAAATCATCTCTTCTTCATTTTCTGGTTACTATTCTTCATCATCTGCCCTTAAATAAAAAAAGGATGTTAAATTGATGTAGATCTTGTACATAATCTATGTGTATTTTTGGTTCTCAGTTGCATTCCTTCTTCAATCCCTGCTTACTTGGCCAAGTCTATTTCCAGGCTCACCATGGGTAGGTGAAGTAGGATCTTGATCAGATCTCATTTACTGATCCTGACACAAGCAGTTAGCTATAAGTCGCTGTCTACCTTTGACCAAAAATCATCTAAAAATTGGTCTCTGTAATATAATTGTATGCTGATAAGCATGTTAACAAATTTGAAAACATACCTGCAAGTTTCCTTCACTTGTGAAAGCAAGACTGCAGTTAGTGTTTCTACATTTGAACTGATATATTTCTAGAAAATAAAAAATGTAATGTGGAAATGATGCATAACAATACATTCTGCAACATTAAGAATCAAAGGATAATGAAGAATTTTTAATACAGAGTTTCTTGTTGTTAAAAAATTATTATTTATTAATGTTGAATATTTTATTGATTGTAACCTGTTACATTTATAACATACTGTGATGCTCTCAACCATTCTCTTTTAGGCAATGCAATGAAAGTTGATGTTTCTAGTTCATATGGTATTTATCCTGTATGGTGTACGTCATTGCTTATGTCTGTGATCACTCCTATGCCAAAATCTTCTGGTGCCTTTATCATCTCTACCTGTATTTCAGGTCAGATCCTGTAGCTTTTTCATTTTTCATTGTTTGTATAGCTTTTTCCACTTCCGATTTTAATATTTTCTAGCCTGAGGTACATTTTATAATTGATTTCTTTTCCCTTACATTGTGAAATAATTATGTTACATATTCCTGCCATCTATTGATTATATCTTTGTTGTCTGTTAGTATTGTTCCTTTTTTGTTTGCAATACATCTACTTTCTGTGGCTTTTTTAATTTTACTAGTCATTCTCCCTATTTCTGTGTGCATCCCTCTTAAATCTAGTTTATTTTCCATAGTTTCAATTTCTAGACATATTTGGTTGAGCCAGTCTTCTTTTGCACATTTTGCTTATTCCATTATCTATTTTGTTTTATTGGGTAGTGTTCTTTGCTTGTATTCTTTCTTCTATTTTTTTCAAGAAGGCATCAGTCATCCATTTTTGTTTTTTGTTCTTTTACTATTTGGGTAAAATGTTGCAAGTTTCTTGTATGCTTTTCTTTATGCATTGCCATTTCGTTCTAACTTTCTCATCTGGATTTTCACTTCTTTACTGCTCAATCCCTTCTTCTAGTAACTTCTGATATTTGTTCTTTACTTGTATTGTGTAAGTATTTTTAACAACCTTTTGATTTAAAGCTGTTATATCTAGTGATATTGTTGATGAATTAGACTTTTGCTTGTTTCTCTTTAGTTAGACTCATTTCAATCATTACAGGATTGTGATCTGAGTTAATATCTGCTCCTAGATAGGCTTGGCTTTCTCAACGCTGTGACAGAACCTCTCTTTTATCATTGTATATTCTTTTTTATTCCTCTTCTTATCTCCAGGACTTTTCCATGTGTATAGTTTCCTTTTCTCTTGCTTAAAGTAGGTGTTACACATTATCAGCCTGTTTTCTTCACAAAATTGTATTAATTAATCTTTCTCCTCTTTCATTTCTTTTTCCTAAACCAATATTTCATATAATTGTCTTATATCTACTTTTTCCCACCTTCGCATTCTTATCACCCTATACAATCAAGAGGATTTCACCTGCTTCATAACTTTATTTAGATCCTCATCATATGCCTCTATTGTTCATCTATATAGATGAACAATAGATGTATATATGTATACATGTATAGATGTTCATCTATATCTATGAATAAGTGCATATGCCTGCATTATTGCTATGTTGTAATGGTTTTGCTTTCATTTTTAGTTGTATAATCCTATCATTTTATGCCAAATGGGTACTTATATATTTTTGTAGTTATCTTTTTATTAGTATTCCTACACCTCTTTGATGCTCTGTTGTGTTGTCTTAATATATAAAAATATATTTTTGGTCCTGTATGTACCCACATTCTTTCCATCTTGTCTCTGATATCCCTAAAATATCTATGTTTAACCGTTCTGTTTTTAAAATAAAATTTTCCACTTTTCCTTTTTGGTAAAGAGTTCTACCATTCCATGTACATATTTGTAGATCTTTATTCTGACATAAGTTGGAATTGATTTCCAAGGCTTTCTTTGGAATAGTTTGTGATGAGGTTTCATTCTCTTTCATGGTGATCAGCCATATCCGTCTTCCGTGTCCTGAATATTCCTTTTGTGTACCACACACTTTGTTGCTTTTGCTTTCTGAGCCATTGATCATTTCTGATCGTTGATCATTTCTGATTATTCCACTTCGTCACAGACTTTGTACATTCAGGATGGACATTCCTGATAGGTGCTATTGATGTCAAAATAGATGTTTGCCTTTCGAACCACAAATACACATTGGCCTGGTGACGGTAGGTTAAACACATTGACACAAGAAGAATAAATAATATTCCACTGAAATATCATCTCAAGTAAACATAACTACAACAGGGAAAAGCAGCACATTATTTCACAAACAGACTGTCACGCAAATCATTTAAACACATCAGCAAGAGAGCTGAGTCAGAAAAACTAGCTACACGCAGCTGCCATGACACCCACATTCCTTATCACTAAGTGCATTTTGTTTTTAGTTGCAGTTCTTGGCTAATATTGTGATGTATTTTTACTAAATGTTACAATAAAACTGCAGTGTGATGAGATATCAACCAATCAATCAAAGCCCTTTAGACCCTTTATCGGAGCATAGGCCACAGACAAGTTTTCTTAATCCTACTCTTTGACATTTTCTCTGCTTCTCTTCAGTCTAGGCCAATGCTCTTGAGGGTTTTCCTGACTTCTCCTCTTCATGTACTGTTGGGCAATCCAGGTTTTCTCTTTCCCTGTGGATTACAAGATAGTGCCTGTCTTGCCATGCCTGTCTAAGGCTTTCTTATTGTGTGTCCAATCCATCCCTATTTTCTATTCATAGTTTATTGCTTGATTGACCCTTGTTATGTTCTTTCCCAGATATCTTCATTTCTGATCTTGTCATACCATCTGATATTCAGAATTTTCCTCAAACAATTGTTTATGTCATGAGATATGGGTGAGTTATATATGAATGAAGCAGTAATATATATACATATTGTTGCCACATAAAAAACATGTACGATAAGTATACACAATTATATTTTGGACTGTCACAAATTTACTAACCATTATCAAGTTCACCAAAATTAGCTAGCATGGATAACTTCTGAGTAACATCATCTTCACTTTGAAAAGCACCATCTTAAAAAAAAGTGTTTAAAAGCTAGGTATTAAAAGCATACACATTTATGTCAAATTATGGTAGGAAATGCAACAGAAGTAGTATAGGAAAGAAATAGAAAAAAAACACACACAAAGTCACAGAGGTGTGAAAATTAAAATAATGTCTACAGTATAAAGCCAAATATTCTGTTTAAGCTCTAGTGGGAAATGTCCTTTCACCTTTAACTGTAAATAATTTTAAAAATATTTTATGCTTGTTATTGTAAAAATAATAAGTTTAGAGTGAACTGATACTTACCATAATGATAATATTTCAAATGTACAGACATATGACACCAAAGTGGATATACATGGTCACAGTCACTGAGAGAACATTTGATACACATCCTTAAGTTTTCTTTTTTACCATCAATGTATTTCATTGCCTGGAAAAAAAAAAAAATTACTAACAGATGTAAATATATTTCAAACAAAAAATAAATGTATTAGTTCTATTATTGTTTAATTTACTACCAACATCTACACCTTATGTCAAAAATATTTTTTTTGTAAAGTCCGCTGCCTGGCTGAGTTACATAAATCAGATAACTTCAAAAAGACACAAATGCTGCTTTTGTCAGTTAGAGTACATACAGTCGGTACACACAACTGCTAGTTTTATCAGTTAGAGTACATACAGTTGGTACACACAACTGCTGGTTTTATCCATTAGAGTACATACAGTTGGTACACACAACTGCTAGTTTTGTTAGTTAGAGTACATACAGTCGGTACACGCAACTGCTGGTTTTGTCAGTTAGAGTACATGCAGTCGGTACACACAACTGCTAGTTTTGTTAGTTAGAGTACATGCAGTCGGTACACACAACTGCTGGTTTTATCAGTTAGAGTACATACAGTCGGTACACACAACTGCTGGTTTTATCAGTTAGAGTACATACAGTCGGTACACACAACTGCTGGTTTTATCAGTTAGAGTACATGCAGTCGGTACACACAACTGCTAGTTTTATCAGTTAGAGTACATGCAGTCGGTACACACAACTGCTAGTTTTATCAGTTAGAGTACATGCAGTCGTTATAACACAACTGCTGGTTTTATCAATTAGAGTACATGCAGTCGGTACACACAACTGCTGGTTTTATCAGTTAGAGTACATGCAGTCGGTACACACAACTGCTAGTTTTATCAGTTAGAGTACATGCAGTCGGTACACACAACTGCTGGTTTTATCAATTAGAGTACATGCAGTCGGTACACACAACTGCTGGTTTTATCAGTTAGAGTACATGCAGTCGGTACACACAACTATCTATCTATTGTCCTTTTGAGCCGAGGACGGCACATAGGGCAGTACCACAATCTCAAAAACAGAAACCTTGCGTGCCAAAATGGCACATATTGCAGAGATCACTGCTTCTAAAATCTATGGCTGTTTCCATAACAATACTTTATACAATGACAGCTTGTCAAGCCATCGATCAACCTCCTTAGTCGCCTCTTACGCCATGCATGGAAGGTCACAGTGTCTGAGTGTCACTATTCTTTACTTTCCTCATAATGAGGCCCCGGTAACACACAGGAGACACACAACTACTGTCCACTAATCCTAGTATTTTAATTTTCCTCTTTGTCATTTCTTCTATAAGTTCAACTTCTTTGTTTTTTGTTCCGCATAAATTGAGGGTTGCTACTTTATATTTGTGGTCTATCTCCATTTTTCTATGATTCTTTGAGCATAAAACATTTATTCCTTACCGACCTGATGAGTCCGTTGTAAGTTAAGGGCTTAACTTAAAAACACAATTGGGGTTGCCTGGAGATGTTTCCCCACATGCTAGATCACTAGGTGTCACATTATGATTTTATAATATTGTGTCTGGTTACTACCTAAAGAGGTCAAAATATGATTCCAAAATTGTAAATACAGTAAGAGGTTAAAATATGACCCCAAAATTGTAATGCATAAATTATCACAGCCATCATAAAACAAACTCACAAACACAACTTACAGTATCTATTTTTCAAAAATGACAAAGTGTGTTCATCTAATTGGCTATTTAAATTAAGAAACATAACCAAAAAAATAGGTAATTTCCTAGTTTGATCAGATATATTATTTCAGTTTGGAAGAGTGATGTCCCCTAAAATATGTCTGCCAAAATACAGTGGTTCTACGCATTCTTGGCGTTGGGGTCATTACGCTGGCATGTGTCACTCACACTGGCGTTTGGGTCAGCGTGGCGTTCGGGTCAGCGTCTGCGTCCAAATCGAGATGTTAATTAATAATTGGCTGAACCCCTATCCTTTCTTCATTTAACACTAAAGCTAAACCTAACCCCTGGACCCAACGCCCAATCAACAGATACTCCGAAATGATTACATGCCAGCGTAATGACCCCAACGCCAAGAATGCGTAGAACCACTGTATTTTGGCAGACATATTTTAGGGGACATCACTCTTCCAAACTGAAATAATATATCTGATCAAACTAGGAAATTACCAAAAAATATTTCCTACCTCGTTAGCCAGATCCAGAAGCCTGCTCTTTGAGTGCTCACTTAGATGGACAGGTACATCTGACTTTATGATGTTTTCTGTGGTTCTGCTAATATTTTCTAGACGTGAGGAAGTAACTTCATTTATGTGATCTTCAAAGCTCAAATTTTCAGTCTTGTTTGATTTAAGGCGTGTAAGCTTCGTTTTTCGCTTGTCAAGAATTTCTATCTTACTGCCCTTGCATGTACCAGATAAGGAAATTCTGTGCAGTGTTTTCTTTTTATTTGTTTGTTGATCAAGAATTTCTTTGCTATTGTCCTTGTCTGTACCAGATAAGGAAATTCTGTGCAGTGTTTTCTTTTCATTTGTTTGTTGATCAAGAATTTCTTTGCTATTGTCCTTGTCTGTACCAGATAAGGAAATTCTGTGCAGTGTTTTCTTTTTATTTGTTTGTTGATCAAGAATTTCTTTGCTATTGTCCTTGTCTGTACCAGATAAGGAAATTCTGTGCAGTGTTTTCTTTTTCTTTGTTTGTTGGTCAAGAATTCCTTTGCTATTGCCTTTGTCTGTACCAGTTAAGGAAATTCTGTGCAGTGTTGACTTTTCCTTTGTTTGTTCCAGTTTGCTGCAACCTTCTAGCTCATCTGAAGATCTAACAAGCTTCTTAACCTTAGCAGCTTTCACAGAAGGTGGCAAATACTCATCTTCACTCTCAGTGTGTGAAACATCTGTAGTGTGGTCTGAGTCTATACTTCCTGCATCTGCAGATAATCTTGTCTTCCTTCTAGTTCTTTGTAAAACAATATTTTTCTTTGCTCTATTTTGTTCTGAAGGTGGTTTATCTGCTTTCTTATGCTTTTTAGTTTGATTTCTTCCTTGTGATTTTAATTGAATTTCCTTACACCGTCGAGGTCTCTTTAACCAATACTCATTTCGTCCACTTTTTTTATGAGAAGTAACTGGTAATCTTTTTATTTTTCTTGAGGAATTCAAGCGTGGAGATTCACTTTTCCTCTTCCTGTTCCTAAGTTTATTGTTGGCCACCGGATTAACTGAGAGATCTGCTTTTGATATTAGCTCATTACTCTGTGTATTGGTTTTATTTTGAGCATCTCAGGTTTGTTGAGTATGCCTGAAACACAAAAATACTTGATGTGAAAAAGTAATTTATAATGATAAAGTAATACTTTCTAAATGGACAGCAAACAATGAAAACATCTTGCAATGTGCGTAATTACTGTGTAATAATCTAATTAAAAAAAATGTATGTTCATATATATATATATATATATATATATATATATATATATATGTGTGTGTGTGTGTGTGTGCATCTGGAATAATCTTTGTACATAAATTATTTGCCTGCAGCAGTTACAATGACCTCTATTTATTGTTCTGTTTAGACATGAAGTTTATTTTCAATGTCCTGTAAAATTCACAAACAATTTATTAGCAATTTTCTTAAGAAAAGTGCTTTCCAAATAATTACTGATATTGTAAGTGTAATCAGAGAAGCTAAATTAAAAAAAAAATAGTTTTCACAACACTAGGGTTATCTGGTTAAACATAATCTGGTTATATTGTTTTGTACTTGTCTTCCTCATAACATAACCTCATAATATGATTCAATTTATATTAAGCTGAATGCCTGATTTAAAAAAAAATCTATCTCTGAAATGAAAATTAAATTGGATTAAATTAAAATGTGAAAATTAAGCTTATTGTGATAGTCAGTTTGTATTAAAGTTGTGGTGTGCTTTATAAAGAAGAGAAAAAAAAATCATTTTGCATTTGCACAAAAGGTTTATCTTCAAAATATTATAGTTGATATTAATGGATCAATTTAACTATGGGAAATTATTATCTGGATGAATGTTATGCTGGCTGTTGTTTTCTCACAGCAAAGTAGACCAGATGCGACCAAGAAACTTTTAAGTATACATTTTTTTATCCGCACAATTACAGAAATATCAACATAAAGTTAATTTTCAACCATTTGTAAAAAATTTTCTCATGATTTTATTATGTATCTTAAGCATGTGAAGATGAACTGTAGTAGCTACAGTAGACAAACATCTTTTATGGTGATACCACAAAAATAAGAATGATGCATGTTCTATATGGATAGAGAAAATTAGATAAAACTATTAAATATTGTGATAGGATAGGAAAAGGGGAAGTGAAGTGATAAAGGGCCCCAAAATAATTAAGTTAGGCCTAAAATAGAAATCATCCCCTCCAAAATCCATAAACCAAAGCACAGAAATACCATTATATCAGTTTTAGAGAAAAGAAAAAAAATACAGACCAAAGAAACCCTGGTGGAGAACTGTGAAAGTAGAAATATCGTGTTGACAAGACAACAGGCACCCTGGAAAGATTAGTCATGAATTTGACCAAGGTTGGGAGATTTTGTTGTTGCAATATACAACATTACAAAATGTGTCATTTTTGTTGGTCCGAGGGTAAAGAGAAGGGGAAAAAAAAACAGAAATAATGAGCTTCCTGATAAATCATTTCAAGAAAATGATGGACACTTACCAAAAAGAGATGAAAGAAGGAATTGATAGTGTGAGTTCATGATCTTGAATTAGGCTCTTTACGTTGAACTGAAGGCTTTTTTTTTGTGTGAGAAAATAGTGAGACAACTACTATCTGCAAGTTATTCTGCCAATTAAGGAAAGTTAAGTACAGTAACAGCAAACTAAATATTTAAAACAAACTGCAACAAAAGTCACCATTAAATGAATGGAAAAAACTTAACTACAGGACATTTAAAATGTGAGTAAAGATTTCATGGCTTTTAATGGAGTATGAATAAATAAATATAAAATTGTATAATGCAGCTTTACTAAAAAACAGAAGTGAGTAAAGTTACATTACATGATTTTATACTTATTTTTCTATGTTTCATCCAGCTTTACAGCAGCCCCATATGATATTATATATTTGTGTCTATCTCCTTTCTATCAGAGTAACAAGGACATGAGCTGATTGAATTAAATCACTTACCTGCATTATTTTTTACAAAAGTACTAATACAGTCACTTGCTGAAGCTGCTAGTGCAGTTGGCTTGGGGAAATCTGAGTTATGATTAAGTTCTTGTTGATCATCAGACATTTGTAAATCTGTACAAAATGCATCATTATCACTTTCAGATTCTACATCTAAAGGTGCTGACATTATTTTCCGTGAACTCTGGATTGTTTCTTCCGTGGCTACATTAATGTTTCTCTCTGAAAGAGCAGAAGCTATCATTACTTCTGATGGTTGTGATGTTGTATGTGGAGACGATGACTGTTCAATGTTCTCCTGGGTGTGGTTTGATTCATTAGTTTTGCTTGCTGACTGAAGTGAATCAGATGGGTGTTCATCCCATTCTACTCTGTGAGGTTTGTAGAGTTTTGTGTTTATTTTCTTGCCTAGCAGACTTTGAAGCTTGGCAACTGTTTTGGGAATTTTCCTGATAGTTGCAAAGCACATGTTGCAAATTCTTGGGTTAGTGTAAACAGTCTCATCAAACAAAGTTCTGAAGTCTTGAGCAGGTAGGAGGTATTTCAGTTTACTTTTTATGTCACATTTGATGCATTTCATGCCTCGTAGCAGAGGGCATTTAGGACGTAAAACATTCCAACAAATGGCACACCTAGTATTTATATAATCCTCTCTTTCATTCACCATTGTGGCCTAAGAACTCTCTAATCCTATAGATGAGCAATGATATTTTATGTACAAATATGATTATCTGTTTCACCAAGCAGTATCATTCAATGAATATAACTATATACATCCACTTCTATTTGGCATTTGGAAAAATATTCTTTTAAATATAATATCAGGACTGCCCCTGAAAAGGAAAAAAAGATAACACAAATTACATGTCACCATGGGTTGGCTCATGATATTATAAAAAGATAAATTAATATATTAAAATAACAAAGATAACTCATCATCATCATGTGCCATACCGACTGGCGTAGGTGATCATGTCCTTCCACAATCCTCTATCTACAGTGCATCGTATCAGTTCTGTTGTTGACTGTTTTCCATGCCATAACACTAAGCTATCCAGCATTTTTTCTCTTTGTTGTCCACGATCTCTCTTTCCTTTTATTTTGCCATTTGTAACCAAGTATTCCAACTTTCCTCTTCTCATGATGTGCCCTAAAAATGTTGAATGTTTCTTTCTGATGGTTTTTATGAGCTGCCTTTTTATTAAAGATAACTAGCAAACAGTAAAGACACTGATATTTTACATGAGTACACCATCACTTTGTACTGAAAGAAATGATGTTACTCTCTATAGCTGCTGTCTTTTAGTTGCTCATTTATAGTTTTGGTATTCAGCTCTTTGACTCAGAAATTCATAACTTCACCAAGAAGATTTCCTACTGTAAACTGACTTGTGGGAATGAACAAGACAGCAACAAATACAGCTTGCAGTTAAATAAAGAAAATGGAGTTAGAAAGAACATGCCTTTAGGGAAATAACATATCTTTATAGACAAATCCCTTCACACATTATGCACAACTGTTTTGTTTTAATCTGAAAGTGACATTTTAGTTACAATCTTGTAAATTCTGTAACATTTATGGATGAAAATATCTTGAACATTCCACTTCAAACTGATGTTATATGGAATTAGTTTCAATTTGTGACACCGCACACACAAAAAATAACATTTTTAGCTAAAGTAAATATTTATGTACATAGAATAATTAATATTCCACTAAAATATCAATAAAGTTCACAGTCCATCCACTCATTAGAAGTCAATATAACTACAACGGGGAAAAGCAGCACATTATTTCACAACTAGTCTGTTGCTCAAATCATTTAAACACATCAGCAAGAGCCGAGTTAATTTTAATGTTCATTTTAATGCCATGAAACTTACATCAAAACAAATAACACCGGGGCTAAAACTAAGAAGAGCAAAATGCTATATCTTCTCAAAATTCCTGTATGGTGCAGAAAAATGGACATTAGATAGGAAAACAGAACAGAAAATTGAAGCTTTTGAAATGATGAAGTCTTAAAATAACTAAAATTGAAAAGAGAACTACTAAACACAATTCAAACAAGACAAATAATACAGAAACTTTAACAGACTAAACATGTGGATTTGAGTATAAACTTTCACCTTTTTTTCAAATGCCCTTATACATCTGGTGCATAAGAAGAGACAATTCAGTTAGATCAGATGTGCAAGACAGCTCACCCAGCAGAATAAAGACTTATTTCTATCCTCTGCTGCTTTGCAATAATATACACGGAGAAGGGATTGAGAGTAAACTCTGAGATCCAATCAATAGACAGATTTTTCAAAAGACTTGTGTACCATTGTTTTCATTGTATTTTAGCATTACCAATGAAATGTATGACCATGGCTACTGACTGAACAAACTACTATACATTCAATGATTGTTGAAAGATTTTAGTCATCATTAAAGAGCACAGTTTCAGATTGATAATCGATACCATCTCTCTCAAGGAAATGTTATCTACCAACACCTAATCTCTAAAAGAAAAGACTACCTTGGACAAGAGAAAGTACAAAGGATATAAGAAACATGGCACTGATGTTGCCATCAAGATCATACCATTATGTTAACTTGATCAACCATAGATGCACAAACACTTGACACACCATAATCACTAAGTATGTAAGTTACATCATCAAATTGACTCATTCATTGTAAGGCTCCCCAAAGACACATGTCTGATCCTACAAGGTGACTCACCTCTGGAGGGTGTGAAAGTGAAAGGTATGGTGCAGTCATTAGTTAAGTAGTTCACTAGTCACTGTGCTTACACATTCAATACAATCATTTTTCATGTGTTCCTGCCTTCCACTTCAACATCAGCTGTAGAAATGAAACAAAGTTTACAAAGCAGTCTGTTAGAAATCTAGTAACCCACTGACTGCATCAAGTTTTCCTCTTAATATGTGTACCGAAACATGTTTAGTAACCCTAAACCTAACCTTGTTGCAAAAACAAAATTAAATGGACAAGATGAAGAAGCAACTGAAAAATTAATATCTATCTATTGATCTTTTGAGCCAAGGCCGGGTCATCGGGCACAGACCCAGATACTCTTTTTCTAAATTTTCTTTCTAGCAGTCTCAATCCGTGCAAAGATCTTTTATCAAATCTCCCCATTTGTCTCTGTTCTGTGCAAGCAACTCGATCTCATTGAGAGAGCCGATTCCTGCTGCTTTTGTAAATTCATATACATGCGGTAAATCATTAGTGATGATCATAGAGATAATCGTCAACTAAAGGGAGATCACTATTAAACAGCAATAATTTATGTACCTAAACTCGTAAATTACCAACAATACAAGTTAGGCTAATACTTCTAATAGTGTTTGTGCCAACTGTTACTCTGTTGGTGTTAGGCATACAGTGACACTCATATTGATTCAATCATACAACTAACTACTCTGTTAGTGTTGGCACTGTTAGTAAAAATAGTTGTTACAGTTGCCAAGTGTTGCCAGTGTCAACTACTATTACAGACAACTGACTCACCACAAAGTGTGACAAAGTCAAAGTAACAAGCCATCTCAATCTCACCTAAATTATATCTAAGTATAACTATAACTCAAATATCCATATCCACTCACAACACACAACAGTGAGTCACTGAGTGAGTAATCTAAAAACAACACTACTTGACTACAGTACACTACTACTACTAAAACTAAAACAGTAAAAACACTACCATTATCATGCGAGTAATTCATAATAAAATACTTCTTAATTAATTAACTTAACATCAACAGATTTATAAATTACACAGTGTGACACTAGTGACAGTGACTACAGTAGTGTTACACAGTACAGGGGAGGAGTACTACAGACTGTCACTCACTCTCACACTGAGTTAGTTAGACACAGACTAGTTTACTCAGTTAAGTCAACTCTAATTAAGTTACATATATTAATGATATTATATATCAGATGAGTGAGAAGGGAGGAGTGCTGCGTGTGTTACTCAAGTTACTGTGTGTGTGTATGAGTGAAGAAGTGAACTCAACTGAACACACATTCCAGCAGACACTATGACTATACTATATCACTTTCACTGATTGATGATTGATACACGACGGGATTTTTTTATTTTAAAATAATTAACTATTTTAATAATAAATCTACTACACTCCATTTACCATTTGTAGAGAAGACTCACAAAAACTTGTAAGAGCTAATGATAACAATAGTAATAGAATCATTACAGTACTGGCGTTAATTAATTACACAAGTGAGGCGATATTTGCTTGCAACATCATAACGGTTTTCAAGCAGAACTTTTGTGGGAGCAGCCATTGTTTTTGTTGTCGGCGAATCAATTCAAATTCAGAGGAAGAGGTATGTTTACAGTTTACAGCACTCGGAAAAAAATTGACAAATAATCAACAACAGAAAATAATATGGACCAAAGCAGGATCGAACCCGTACTCAGTCAACTCAGTGGCACAGCGCCTTGCCACGAAAAGCCAAACGCTAGGGACTTGGCAGTGACTGTTCCCTAGCGGAGCGTTTGGCTTTTCGTGGCAAGGCGCTGTGCCACTGAGTACGGGTTCGATCCTGCTTTGGTCCATATTTTTTTCTGTTGATTATTTGTCAATTTTCCGAGTGCTGTAAACATACCTCTTCCTCTGAATTGATTCGCTGATTATCACCTCGGAAGTTTCCCTCTATAATAATATTCATTTATTATTATTTGTCTTTTTTTTTGTTGTTGCCAGGTTTATTTTGCATTGAAAGCCATATTATTACACTCATCATCATCATCATGTGCCATACCGGTTGGCGTAGGCGATCATGTCCTTCACAATCTTCTATCTACAGTGCATCGTATGAGTTCTGTTGTTGACTGTTTTCCATGCCATGACACCAAGCTATCCAGTATTTTCCCGAAAAATGTTGATTGCTTCTTTCTGATGTTTTTTAAGAGCTCCATTTTTGTATTGGCCTCTTTGAGAACTTCCTCATTGGTCTTTTTAGCTGTCCAGGGAACTTTCAATATTCTTCTGAGAAATCCCATCTCTGTGGCCTTTAATCGTCTTTTCATTTGTTTGTCTACTGTCCATGATTCGCTTCCATAGGCCAGAATTGATTCTATATAGCACCGATGAACTCTCTTTCTCATTTTTATTAACATTGATTTGTTGCAAAATATATTTTTCATTTTCTGAAATGCTATTTTCGCCTGAGCTATTCTGCTTTTTATTTCTATGGTGCATCTTCCATCTGATGTTATTATTGTGCCCAAATGTTTGACACGTTGCACTTGTTTCAGATTTGTCCTGTTTATTTTTATGCTGCATGCTAGTGATGATTGTTTCTTCGATTTGACCATTACTTCTGTTTTCTTACTATTCAGACTGAGACCTTTCTTGTTGCTTTCTTTTACTATTATGTCTATCATTTCTTGTAGTTCATTCTCTGTCTCTGCTATTAAGACTGTGTCATCCGCATATCGCAAATTATTTATGTTGTGACCGTTGACTTCAATTCCTTTTTTGTCTACTATTGATCTCATAATATATTCACTGTAAAGTGGAAACAAATCCGGTGACAGAACACAGCCTTGTCTGACTCCTTGTTCTATACATTGGAATTGTCCTGTTTGGTTGTTAATTCGTATAGCTGCTGTTTGTTGCCAGTACATGTTTTTTTATGATTCGCAGATCCTTGCCATCAATGTTTAATTTCTCCAGCATATTGATTATTTCCACATGCTTTACTTTGTCAAATGCTTTCGTGTAGTCTATAAAACACATATATAGATCTTTCTTTACCTCTATAGATCTTTCTATCAATGTTCTTAAGATGTATATTGCATTATTGGTGCCCTTTCCTTCCACAAATCCACATTGTTCCTCACTTATTTCTGGTTTTATTTTGTTCCTTACACGTCTCATGATTATTCTTAGTAATATTTTAGATCACAAGATCGGGTGGACATAATCAATACCCCCTCCCTCCGCCCCCGGGAAGTGGAAATGACACAGAACTTGACAACAATGAGTCCACGTCACTTTTTCGGATGAAATAGATAAGAGTTAAGATGGGCACAACCAGAAACGAAAAACTTAGTGGGCTTGCAAGAAGACTAATCAATCAACACAAAACTGGAATCGTCAGTCGCTGGACACTGCGAGACTTGCTTTAGGAGTAGATTTGAGCACCTATGGACATGTTCGAGGTGCAATGTTGATGACCCGCAAATAACTCAATTCAGTGGCTCTGTGGAATTGTCGGAAATGAGATGGAAGATGATTAAAAACGGGTAGCAAATACAGCAGTTCTGCCGCCACTTGACCTACAGAGAGGCTAAGCCATTTTATGCAACAAAACCCTCTCAGAGTGAGAAAGCTGACTGAACCTTTGCAGTGACGATGACCTACAACACATAGAGTGCTCTAGGATCTTACAGAGATTCTAGGAGACAATAATCTCATAGTCTTTCGTCTACGAACCGGCCACCATAGACTCTTAAGTCATCTCCATCGTCTCAGAGTGTCTTACATAAGCGAATTCCTATGTGGAATTGGTGTACAGGAAACATAACATCTACTCCTTCTGTGTTCAGCCCGCAAGGAACATCTGTACCACATCCCTCCAGTGTTCAGCCCTCAAGGAACCCCTGTACCACATCCCTCCAGTGTTCAGCCCTCAAGGAACCTCTGTACCACATCCCTCCAGTGTTCAGCCCTCAAGGAACCTCTGTACCACATCCCTCCAGTGTTCAGCCCTCAAGGAACCTCTGTACCACATCCCTCCAGTGTTCAGCCCTCAAGGAACATCTGCACCACATCCCTCCAGTGTTCAGCCCTCAAGGAACATCTGCACCACATCCCTCCAGTGTTCAGCCCTCAAGGAACCTCTGTACCACATCCCTCCAGTGTTCAGCCCTCAAGGAACCTCTGTACCACATCCCTCCAGTGTTCAGCCCGCAAGGAACCTCTGTACCACATCCCTCCAGTGTTCAGCCCTCAAGGAACCTCTGTACCACATCCCTCCAGTGTTCAGCCCTCAAGGAACCTCTGTACCACATCCCTCCAGTGTTCAGCCCTCAAGGAACCTCTGTACCACATCCCTCCAGTGTTCAGCCCTCAATGAACCTCTGTACCACATCCCTCCAGTGTTCAGCCCTCAAGGAACCTCTGTACCACATCCCTCCAGTGTTCAGCCCGCAAGGAACCTCTGTACCACATCCCTCCAGTGTTCAGCCCTCAAGGAACCTCTGTACCACATCCCTCCAGTGTTCAGCCCTCAAGGAACCTCTGTACCACATCCCTCCAGTGTTCAGCCCTCAAGGAACCTCTGTACCACATCCCTCCAGTGTTCAGCCCTCAAGGAACCTCTGTACCACATCCCTCCAGTGTTCAGCCCTCAAGGAACCTCTGTACCACATCCCTCCAGTGTTCAGCCCGCAAGGAACCTCTGTACCACATCCCTCCAGAGGGTGCTGAACTGAGACAGAAAGTATAGGGTAGTCGTCACGACCAGGAAAGAACTGTGGACTTCATCTTGGCGACGTGGATGCAGATATAATCCCACGAACTAAATTCCAAAAGGAGGGTTCTCCTACCAAGCCACGTGGAGCTGTTACACCACCAGAAGGGTCCATTAATTGAGGAAACCATACGAGTTGGTGCCATATTCAAAGCTCTATCCACCGGGAATGACACCCGGAAAATAAACAACTGCTGTCTAGCTTTTGTAAAAGAGTGTTGCTTTTGGGAAAAAAAGGAAAAGCTATTGGGAAACACACTCAATAGCCCTCTCTGGCATCCACCCTACGAGAAGGAAAACTTCGTGAAACCTAGATCCAGCCTGCCAAAATCGAAGTGTCCGCCATGGCGTCGGCTAAATAGAACATTCAGAGAACACACTTGTAGATTACTGACTATTGAGATGACGTCATGGAACGCACCAAAATGGCAGCTTATTTATATTCGAGCTATGGACTAAGCAATGTTTACATTGAACAACACGATATCTGTTATTGCAGCGAGTTGGCAGATTTTTGAAAATGTTTTCAAGGGTTTGAACATAAATGTTTGTTCACAGTTCGTTAACCTTCGCTGTAGATAAAGTCGTTAATTCGATGGCTTCGTTTCGGACGTTTGGTAGCTAAGGACCTAACTTGTGCAAACGGATGGCATTGGCAAGGATCATTTTGAATCTATGAAGTGGGCTCATTTTGTGTTTAACTCAAAAGCATATGTGCTTTTTAACCAAAGACTTTTTTTGTGGACTCAATGAAGATATCCCCGATGGAAGAATAAATTGTACTATTAGTCCCATAAATGATTCGCTTCCAGAGGTTTATGATGTAAACAAAGCAGTTTTGTCATTGCAAGTGAATAATGTCCACACCTATAATTGGTCAGGATTGTGTAGCAGCAGCAGCATTATAGCAAACACAGAAAACATCATAGGATTGTGCTGTTCTGAAACAGCTATGCCATGCTACCCTAGAATTGCCTTTAATGGGATTACTGTGACCACAAACCACTCTCCATGTGTGTGCCACATATTTACACCCCAGAAAGAAACACTGAATATAACAACATCATGTGCCGTCTGTGATATTAATGATCACAGACCAGGAGCCTCCAGTATGATTGATACAACTGTTGCACCAAGCATTTCATCAGCAGAGCCATATCTATGGAATGTTAATCTGACATTGTTCTTGAATGATGTCCAAGTTAATGAGACATCAGAATCGTGTGGCGGCAGCTACAAGAAGGGAGCGGAGAACATCAAGTTCTGCTGCTATAAAGGAGACTTGCCTTGCTATCCCAGAATTGCCTTAATTGGGATCACTGTAGTTGAAAACTTCTCCTCTTGTGTAAACTACACATTCACATCTAAGAGTGAATCAGTGAAGGTCACAAAATCATATTCTATCTGTGGTTTTACTAACTACAGGTCATGTGGCTTCTGTTGGATTGGAAATGATAACTTACCACCACTGTGTGTCTATATGTTTGGAATTGGAGTCATCAACGATGGCCTAACATCATCAAGTGCTATGACGATCATCATTTTCGGGAGGACGTGAACTCCCATGGTATATGGTGGATAGGCGGCAGGAACCATTGAAGGCTATGTCTGAAAAGTGTTCCTCCTTGCAGTTTCATCATATTCCAAGTCCGGCTTGTTGCAGGAGCTACTGAGTTAAGTGCTCTGTGCACACCGTGAGCTGTGTGTCTCATCCGTTTTGATCCTGCTTCGATATCCCGCTTGTTTACGATGAATGATGATATCGTATGGCAGGGAACAGTTGGCTGCGTTCACTTTCTGCGCGGTTTCGCCTTATGTCTTTTGGCGTGTGCTGAGACTGCTACGATGGGGACTACAGTTACCTTTCTTTGTTTGGAGATGAGTTAGTAATTCGGATGATTCCACTGGCACGGGCGGTTGAACAATTATGGATTTTAATTCGTTTGCTGTGATACCGAGGCCTTCCATAACCCATAACCAATAACAATGACTATCCGTGGTTTGGTTCATTTGTGTTATTGATCATACTGTTTTCGTGGTTTAGCTCATTCGTATTAAAGGTTATTACACATTATATTGTTCTCTTGGTTTGGTTCATTCGCATTGTTCTCCTGATTTGGTCATTGGTGTTTTATGGCATTATTTTCGTATTTTAGTTCATTCTGTCTTTCTCTTCTTGATCCCATAACCCAGTGCGGATCGTTGGAGCAAGGCTGACAGAATAAACATTTTCAATTTCTCTCTATCTTCAGTAATTCTTTGGGACTCTGCAAAGTCGAAGTATGTCCATTCTTTAACATTATCTTCCTATCTCTTTATCTGCGTACTTCTCCTCGCCCTCTTACAGCTCCTTGCAGAAGGATTTGGACAATCGAGATACGCTGCTTTTTGCTCTTCTTTACAATAGCTTGTATTTTCTTATGTAGCTCATTTGTAAGGGATCTTGTTTAGCACGGATATAGACAAACTTATATAACAAAGGTAGCAACATCTTGTTTGGAGCCAAGAGCGATGTTATTATCTTTCCAAAGAGGTTTTAACTTTGGAAGGGCTGATGTAGTTTTAGATTTCGAGCCTTCATCGCTGGAAGTAAATATTTAAATTATCAACTGTTTCTAGTTCTGGTCCATTTATTAAAATTGTTGTAGTTATATCTAAAGAGTTATTGATCATCAATTTTTTCCAGTTATATATCTATAAGCCATATGCAGCATGTGCTTTATATAGCCGTTGTATCAAGTCTATTAGTCCTTGTTTTAATCCTGATAAACCATCGATATCACTAGCAAACGCATGTTCCTTCATGATCACATTGTTCTCTAGCAATAATATGTAAATTACGAAATAAATTAACAACTCTAGCAATAATATGTAAACTACGAAATAAATTAACAACTATTGTCTTATAAATTGTTTCATACACTGTGTTATGGTGGTGTTCCCTGTCATCGCATAAAACAGGACAAAGAATCAAATTTGCAAGATCAGAAGATGCAGCTGAAGAAGAAGTAAGGTTACACATGCGGTCAGAATAAAACCCCAACCAGCCAGCTGCACACTAAAATAGCAAGCCAGAATGCAAAAGGTTAATCCGGGAAAAGGTGGGTGTACAACATGAGAGAGTGGCTAAATAGATTCAACACTCCAATAAGTTGCACAACAAGCAACATTCAGAAATAAGCGACACGTACCTCCTCCCTGCAGCACTTCGTGGTACAAGCAGAAAAACAAAAGCAAAAGCTTGATATATCATAGTTTTCCCTATACAATATACATAACAAGACAGTGTAATTGTTGCTCAGAAGATATTTGTTGCAGAATGTTTTTAAGAGATGTCAATCACATGTGATAAATCCTGGTTCCTACTTAACAGTTTGATAGGCAGAACGATGTAATTGTTGCTTAGAAGATAATTTGTTACAGAATGTTCTCAAGAGACGATGCCCGCTACATGTTCACGTTCAAGTGTCATTTCTATCTGTAACTCGTTCCCATAACTTGTTTAAAGAAAAGTAAAGGCCTGCCTCCGTGTACTAAGGCGCACGAGGAATGTCGTGTTAGTGCGCATATTTTTCAATGACCAATGGCACATTTTGGGAGCCGCGATAGCTCAGTGGTTAGTGAACTGGACTACAACGGACATGGGGTAGGGTTCGATCCCAACCGACGGCTTCCGGGTTCACCCAGCCTTAAATGGGTACCGGATTTTTTTCTGGGAAAGTAAAGCATCACGGGCGTAATACCGACCACATTACCCAAAAAATCATGTACTGAAGGTCTGTAAAATATAGGGTCACTAACACCATATTTCCCTATACGCCACTTGACGTGACGGGGGTACTTTACTTTTTTTTAATGCACATTTTATAGGTCATGTGATCGATAATCTTTCTTTCTGGCGCTCACCCAGACTACTAAAGGAATTGATCTTGTCGTCATCAGTCCTTACAAGAACGTTAAGTGGATGTAGATTCGTGTTGTTGAAGTTTGCAGTAAACTGTGATATTTGCACCTTTCGGCCCAGCACATCTGATTTCAACACGCCATTTTTGAGTACTAGGTTTCCTTCCATCTTCGATTCTCGCTTGGCCAGACTAGACTGGTTAGTCTGTTTCTAGAAGCATCGAGAAGATGTGGAGTAGGGTCTGGATGTCTCTGTTCACCAATCCTGGCGTCAACCATCAGCTATGAATCACTGACAGCTTCCATCTATGTTGCTGTCAGGCGCTTTGCCTCCACATGATCAGTATCACACCAGGTCGCCTTACTTTCCCAGAAAAATTCGATACTCATTCAATGCTGGATGAACCTAGTGAAGCAGTGATTATAAGGTGGAGGACAAATGGGAGTGTGTTGGAGAAGTCGAGGGGAAAATGAGAAGGTTTAACTAAAATAGAATCATCGAGTCCACGGGAAAGTGATAAGTAGCAAGGAGAAGAGAAACATCGAGTCTCACGGGGAAAATAAGACGCAATTAGGAGTGAGGTAGAAATGTAAGACGGGGTATGATTGGTTGGAGAAAAAAAGTTAGAGAAAAGGATAGGTGAGAAAGTCAGTCCAGAAAGAACGAGGACTCAGTGCGGACAGTTGTTGTTTTGACAACTCATACCGTGAGCATGGTTCGTGGTACAAAACAGGATAATAGAGTCAGTTTTAGTTGTGTATGGCCGTTGCGTGAGGCGGACATTGCTTCTGGAACAGTGCTATGTATAGTTATGTGTTGGTGTAAATTCAATCCGGAGACTGATTCTGTAATGTAGTTATGCAAGTTAGAAGCAACGAACAATTTGGGTGACAAGGGGCGATACAGCTTTTGCCGAGACATGCTCAACAACGAGTGTGCTCTACCAAGAAGTTGTGAAACTCAGAAACGACGAACGGTATAGGTGAGATTGAGCGATTCAATTATCGCCAACTTACGTGTTCAGCATGGGGGTACTATTATGAGTTAGAAGTGAATTCAGAAGCAACGAATCATTCAGGTGAAGGTAGGCGAGACAGCCATCGCCGAATTCATGCTCGATACCGTGGGTGCTGTTACAGGCACGAACAGACAACAGTGGGAGATTCATCGGCGCATACCAGTGGCCGATAGCTAGCGGGATGATTTCGCCCAGTGTCATCAAGAGAATCCGATTGAGTGGAGTCGGTCTAACATGATGTCACCAAAATGCATGGTGGTTTGAATGGAGTATTGCAGTTCTGTACTACTGCGGCCCTTAGATAACAGCCCAGACAAGTTGGGGTACGCCTCGTAATTAACATGCAACGTGAGAAAGGCCGCTAACAAGCATATTGTTGTTGTAATTGTGTAACTTGTTGTGAGAGGTTGATCTTCCAGAATTAAAACTTGAATGTGTATTTTACATGGTGTTCCTTAACTACTTCTTAAAAGCAATCTGTAATTGTCTGTGCCTAGCGAAGAACGGAAACTGGGAGGGGCCGTCAAGCACAAGCCCATTGACGCAGAGGTGGTCGCCACCCCGAAACAGCGCGAAGTACAAGAGTATATACGATCACGACAGACGGACAAGTGGGTGTCCGGGCTATGAATGAGTTCAGCATCAGGCAAGCAGAAGGCAGATAAGCGGCTACAGAATCCAGAGTCAAATCCAGCACATTCGGTCCAAGGCTGATCCGGGTCAAGACGAGCTGTCCGGTACAAGACGCCACCGGGCAATCTACGTGCCTGCAACGCAACTCCAGGCGTTGAGGTAAAACGTCCAGTCGTTCCAACAAGCGTGTTCAAGTCAATCATAAGTTCTATTTAAGGTCAGCTCCGTCAGAAGTGTGCTGTTATATTTTATCTGCTATACTAGGAGCCGTTAGTCAGGATCGAACCCAAGCTCTAGTCGCATGTAGCGATAATAAGCCGCGTGTAGGCCCAAACGTCAGTATTTTGTTGTGTTCCTTTTTTGTAAAGCTGTCACCATACCTTATAGGAGTGTACTTTACACCATACTACTGGCCATTTGCTATCAGCTTTACCGCAGCACTGCATTTATTTATCCGTTCCCAAGCTCTAGTCAACGATAGTTCACAAACCACTGAGCTACCACGACAACCCACACCCCACCCTTAAACATGCCATATGTAAGTACCACATCTAGCTATTGTTTTCATTAGTGATCAGTCTATTTGTCTAAGTTACTGTACTAATCTCAGCGTTCAAATCTGTACCGTGTATCGTTGATGCCTTCTTAGTGGGTTAATTCACTCTTCCACCTATACTTGCAAAGAAGACCTGCAATTGTAGTTGTAGTTAGTCTAAGGCCCCGGTATTAAACGGATAAACGAATTAAAATCATAGTTGCTCAACCGCCCGTGCCAGTGCAATCATCCGAATTAACATCTCATTTCATTAAAGGATCCAAACAAAGAAAGGCAGCTGCAGTCCCCATCATAGCAGCCACAGCACTCGGCAAAGGACATAAGGCGTAACAACACCAAAAGTGAAGGCCTGTAATTAGTTCCTAGGTGCTCGTGGTAGTTAATGTTTTCTTTTACTTCCGGCTCGACCTTATAGCAAAGCTGACATCAAACTTGCAAAGTTTTTCTGTACCACGTGACGCACTCTCCCCCAACACTGTAACAAATTCTCGAATTTCAAATTTCAACTTCTGTGTTCTCTCCGCTCGTTCATTAGGCCTGCTATCTCAATCCTGAATTGTGTAAACTCTTTAGTGATCAGGACTGATCTCCTCTCTGATCCGTCCGTCTCAGTATGATCCTTAAAGTGGGAAAATATGACACGTACCAAGGATTATTGTCGCTTGTTTTTGTTCTTCGTATGTAGGCCTATTATTTTGTTCGTCTGCATGTGTGAGGCCTCCAGCGGTACAGGCTGTACTAAACTGCTCAGGATATACACAGCAGGTATTTTGGGGGCTCTTTAAAATCCTGCTGTAAGTTGTAGATAAGCCACTCTGTTCTCAGATAACTCGACATAGTCACTCATTGTCGAATATTCATTGTTGTGTTGAAATAAAACAAACATTGATATAGAAAAAAAAATATTCATTGTTGTGTTGAAATAAAACAAACATTGATATAGAAAAAAAATATTCATTGTTGTGTTGAAATAAAACAAACATTGATATAGAAAAAAAAAATATTCATTGTTGTGTTGAAATAAAACAAACATTGATATAGAAAAAAAATATTCATTGTTGTGTTGAAATAAAACAAACATTGATATAGAAAAAAAATTCATTGTTGTGTTGAAATAAAACAAACATTGATATAGAAAAAAAAAATTCATTGTTGTGTTGAAATAAAACAAACATTGATATAGAAAAAAAAATTCATTGTTGTGTTGAAATAAAACAAACATTGATATAGAAAAAAAAACGGTATGGTTAAAGCTTCACGTAACAAGAGGACAACACAAACCAGGGTGACGTTTCGACTCAATAGGGCTTCGGCAGGAACAAACATACAACGCGTGCACACACACACACACACACACACACACACACACACACACACACACACGCACACACACGCACGCACACACGCACACATACACAAATATGTATTTAACATTTAAAAAATAATTTACAAAATATTATAATTTCGAACGACAAGAAGAAACAAAAGTTAAAGTAAAAATAAAGTCTTCCCTGTATAATTTGATGTGTAAGAATGTTAATGCGCCGCGGTATGTGTGAGTGTACAACCTGTAAGAGAGGGAGAGGAAAGGAGAGAGAAAAGGAATGATAGAATCTCATAATCTAAGTAGCTCACTGTCTAACGAGAGGTAAAGGCCAGTAAGAAAACACAATTACTTAATTAAGTTCATTATTGTTAATGATTATATTGTTCTCTACCTTTAATGTCTTCACTGGGAACTTCCTTCCTTCTTTCCTTCCTCATTTGCCTTTCAGCGTCGAAGGGAGATATAATTTGCGGTCTTTTGCTCTTCTGTTCGCCTCTGCTGCTGTTATATTTCCTAGATTTCTAATATCTCATCGATCCATCTTTTTCGTGGTCGCCCCTTGGGTCTGGTTTTCTCACAACGTTTGTTGAAGGCTCGTTGTGTTGTGTTTTGTTATTTCTGCCTTGTCACGTGGCCAAACCATTTTATCTGTTGTTTCTTTATTTATTCTATGGCGGGGGCTATTCTTAGCTTTTTTTCTCAGTTCTTCATTTCTGAACTTATCTCTCAGACTGTTTCCTGTCATTCGTCTAACACATTTCATCTCTGTAGCGGTAATTTTCTTATTGTTCTTGCATCTAGGGTCTAGGTCTGGCATTGGTAGCACAACGTTGGGAACTAGATTAACAATTATTGTTTTGTACATTATTTAATGAGCCGCGATAGCTCAGTGATTAGTGAACTGGACTACTAAAGACAAGAGATCGGGTTCGATCCTGATCGACGGCTTCCGGTTCACCCAGCCCTAAATGGGTACTGGATTTTTTCTGGGAAAGTAAAGCGGCACGGTCGTAATACCGACCACATTACCCCAAAATTCATGTGCTGAAGGTCTGTAAAATTATGGTCACTAACACCATATTCCATATACGCCACTTGGCGTGACGGGGCTCTTTACTTTTTTTTTAAATTTTTTTACATTATTTCACACTCTTGATACAGTTGGTGAAATCGTCTGTGGCTTTTATCACAAACCGCCGAGTCGTTAGTACACCCGTCTGATGACCAGATACCTCAGGTTTATTCTCTAATAGAGGCAATTTTGCTGTTGAACTAACATGGCTTCGTGATTCATCCATCACTGATAGCAGCAACCAGCTTCCTCCACTACTCATCGTTTGTGAGTGATTGTTGTGAGTTGTCAAAGTCATGGCCTTCCCTTTAACTAGTTTCATTTCAATATCTTCATTTCACAAGTCATTCATGTTTTCTTTCAATTTCTTCATTTCACAAGTCATTCATGTTTTCTTTCAATTTCTTCATTTCACAAGTCATTCATGTTTTCTTTCGAACTCTCCATCTCACATGTCATTCATGTTTTCTTTCAACCTCAACATCTCATTCATGTTTTCTTTGCTCTTCTTCATGTCCTCCAGTATTAGGAAATCTGTCATAAACATTTTCAAAGCAACTTTAACCATTTTAATACATTTTGTGCACATTTAACGACCTTAATATAATCAAGACCCCCAGCTAGAGGGTTTCTGGACCAGAATGAAAATAATAAGTCACGTCATTACAACTGCAGAATTAACTGGCGTTGTAGTGACAACACCGAGCCAAGCAGGGTATCCACAATTATTATTATTATCTAGAATTCAGATTAATTCACGCGGAGTCACGCTACAGTGGGGTTCCGAGATATCCTTATTATTTCTGTAATAACGTGAACCACTACCGTCCTTCTGCAAACATTATTAGCTTTCTTGGCATATCGATCGGTTGATCGCAAGGAATCAATCAATAACTATTCACTAGCACTCCAAAACGAGGCCATCAGTGTTCGCATACAATAGAGTGATATAGAGGGGGATATACCTCACCTGAAGGACTTTCTTCATTTAGGCGGTCTAGTTGTGAATATTAGAATGTAGCTATGTTGGGTTAGATATGTGTAGGTTGTACGGAAACTCAGTGTGTGTATGTGTGGGACCTGTGTGTACTTGTGTTGTTTAGAATAATATTGACATATTAACTGCTGGTTTTAAGTGTCACTTTACCGGTCCAGAAATGTAAAAACTATATTAGGAAGGTGTTGTAGCCTTGTCCAGAATAGATCATTTGTTTGAATCCATTTCCGCAGATAAACGTAGTTCTATAATGCGAGCCAGTATTTCTTGTTCTTACTGAATGTTTTTTCTGGCATTTTGGATTTGTGATTGGATCATCAGTTTTTTTTCCTAAATGAAAACCCTTGTCACTCTCAGTATTTCAAATGTATTGTTTGCTGTGCACTTTTTATCATGTGACATACAAGGTAAGTAAACGGGGCAAGATAGTATGTGTAACTGTTAAGTTGCTATCTTTAAGAAAATATCCCACCAAATGTTTGCCAATAATTATTATTGGGTGTCGTATACTGGTATTGAAATAATTTTTTCAGACACAAAAGAACACATTTTTTTTGGAAACATATGATTTATTCATCAGGTGATTGAGTTATTTGTGGGTCATCATCATTGCACTCCGAACATGTCCATAGGTGCTCAGATCCCCTCCTCAGCAATTCCCACAGTGTCCAGCGACTGACGACTTCAGTTCTATGTTGGTTGATAAGTCTTCTTACACGGCCACTAATTTTCTCATTTATGGCTGTGCCCATCTTAACTCCCATTTCCATCATCAGAAGAAGTGACGGGGATCTGTGTTTGTCGAAGTCCTGTGCTCTTCCCACATCTTGGAGGGCATTGATGATGTCCGCCCGATCCATTGGTTGCCCGTCCTCAACGACAGCGCAGCTAGCCAGCCTTTCCGCTCGTTCATTTCCCCGTACTCCCGCATGTCCAGGGACATAGACAAAGGTGACCTTACGTATTTTGGATTTCTGCAACGACTCTACCCATTGCATGCGTACAGTGCCCACCTCCACTTTTTTGATCATGCTCATCGAATCACTCAGTATACAAGCGTGGGTGTAGTCTTGCGACTCTAACCATTTGAATGCCTTGGTCACTACCATCGCCTCCATTGTCATGCTACTCGTGGCCATGACGTATGTACCACTGTCTTCCTTGACTATTCTGCCTGCCGAGAGTGCTGTAAATGCCCATGCACTTCTTTGGTGTCATCTTACAGATCCGTCTGTATAGATGACTGCATCTTCCTCATCGGTGTTATCGCAGATGAGACCGTTGACCTCGGCGTTAACCACGACCGGGTTCTGTTCCCTACTTTTCCTGTTGAGTGTGACAAGACACGAGAATGTTCCCCTGAATGACGCAGGCACCGGTATCAACTCCTCGCTGAGCGTTGATATTGCTAAGCCCACAGACCTGTTTGATGACATCTTCTGCTCGGCCCACCCATGATTTGCTTCTTTTTAGCCTGACACCTTTCTCTGTGTTGAGCACGTGGTGCAATGGATGCTCTTTATCTGCACTTATCTTAAGGTAACCTCGTGCTCTCCAGATCTTGATCCTATCATCCATAGTTGGAAAGTCAAGAAGATACCTCATTGCTACACAGGAATGTCCCTCGTACATCCCAGGATAATGCGCATGGCTTCATTTTGTGTTTTCTCCAGCCTATCAATTTGAGTCGTACTGACAGTAAGAATTGCAAGGGCATACTCGATTGGTGCGAGGACTAATCCCTGGAACAGAAGAGAAAGTAGCCTCTGCTCGATGTTGGCAGCTGCCATGACCTTCAAGGCGGCTAATCCTTTGCAGGATTTTGTTATCACTTGGTCGACGCGGTCCCGAAAACACAGGCTGCGATCAAACTTAACTCCGAGGTATGTCATCAACTTGTCCCTGGTCACCTCATCAGCTCCCATTCGTACTACCGGTGTGGTCGTATTAACGATATGATTTTTAAGGGAGAACCATGAAACTGATGCTTTATTAGGATTAACCAAGGCACCTGAAACCCCACACCAGGAAGAAATGCGATCGAGTTCGTTTTGCATTGTGGAGGCGATTCCCCGTCTGTCTCTTCCCTGTCGATATACCAGAATATCATCAGCAAAAGTCATAGTTCTTCCCCTCCCAACCAGCTGTTGTTCCGTGATCATTATTGTGTATACGCTAAATAGAACTGGTGACAATGGTGAGCCTTGTGGCAGCCCTGGACAAATGGATATTGGCTCGGAAGACCAACTTCCACATCTGAGTAGCACCTTCCTCTGAAACAGTGCCGCGCCGATCCATCTAATAAGGAAGGGGTACACCGCTAGTTTGAGTGATCAGGTGATTGTTTTCCACATAAAACGTAGTTATTATAGTGAATCAGGAGTTTACAAAAATGTATGAAACATACAAGGAAACAGAAGAAAGAACTTTAATTGTCACTGATTCGTGCTCGATCCGTTCATCCAGCGATGCAAGTCAGACATATTTGTGAGAAGTTAATTGAGATCTATATTTTACTTTTTTGTTTTTAATTAGATCTATTCTGTATTTCATATTTATCTTTTAAATGTCTTAGCCACTTTAAAAAAATAGATATATCGAATCTTTTTTTCTCTTTCTGTTTCTTTAACTTGATAGTTCTCCTATTATACAAATCTATCACTCATGCAGCCGCGTAGAAGCCTGTAAACACGGATTGTTGTTTTTAGCAGACGATGTTTGCTGTCTCTAAGACCCTACTCTATTACAAGATAATCCCGGAAGAAAATTAAGGTACGGGAAGGGGGAGGGGAGGTAGATGAACTATATGTTAATAATCCGGAGGTAGGCACCACAACAGCTGGATGTGCGTACAAGCTAGACCAGTTGCTGAATGTAACAACGATTGTGTAGCAGTAATATGAAGACATGGAGTAAGACTGAATTAATTAAAACAGGCATCAAGAAATTGTCAAAATGATTTGACATTTCTGACTTCAGATGAAGAACTCAGCCAAAAGTAATATAATGTTAACTAGTGGTAAAAGCAAAGGAGTTAAAAATTAGTGCCGAAGTTAAAGAAAGCTACGAGTACAAGTGATCCATGGTTGGCAGATACAATTTTACTTTACAGCTGATGGACAACAGAAGAAAGCATGAATAAGCGAGTAGCAAACAATATATGAAAGAAAGAGACAATTGGTTAAATCAAAGATGCACGCTATTGAAGAGCAACATAAAATAGTGCCAGTGTCCCAGAATGTAAATAAATTAAAGTAGAACACAAACACCACAGGCTTTCTAAAGGCAAAAGTAAGAGCAATATTAATGGAATAATATGATAAACTGGAAAGATGGAAGGGGCCAGAAATCAAGACGCAGGGCACATAATAAAGGACATCAATGGCATACACAGAACAGAAAAACATTTAGGCTGGATAACATCACACCAGATGCGATAGAAACAGTATGATGATTTTCAATTTAAAATTAAAAAGACAAAATAATATTTAAAAAAATGGAAACATGCCGGACGATCTGCTAAAAATATTTATAAAAATGGAAACATACCGGACGATCCGTTAAAAATATTTATAACAATGGAAACATACCGGACTATCTGCTAAAAATATTTATAACAATGGAAACATACCGGACGATCTGTTAAAAATATTTATAACAATGGAAACATACCGGACTATCTGCTAAAAATATTTATAACAATGGAAACATACCGGACGATCTGTTAAAAATATTTATAACAATGGAAACATACCGGACTATCTGCTAAAAATATAATAACAATGGAAACGTACCGGGCGATCTGCTAAAAATATTATAACAATGGAAACGTACCGGACGATCTGCTAAAAATATCTATTCATTGTTTTGCCCAGAGAGAAGAAGATCCATAATTTGAAGAAAAACTCTAAAGAAGAATAAAACTCTAGTATCTGCCTGGAGAGTCACATGACTTCAATTTTATTGCAGATCTTTATATTGAGATTGAGAAACAGATTCAAATAAGAGATTCTGTTAAGACTCCGATAGGGTTACATTGAAAGTGGTCAGCGACGCATAGTTGACTGCTTGTGTCAGGATCAACGGCAGCGGCTGATCAAGGCCCTGCTCAACTTCCCCGTGGTGGCTCTGGTAACCTGGTAACAGACTAACCAATGACAAATCGAGTAGGGATCGAAGAGGGAAGGCAACCCAGTATCACAAAAAGCCATGCTGAAATCGGATGTTTCAGACTAAAAGGCGCAGATATCACAGCTTGTTGTAAACCACGGCACACCGCATCTACATCAACCCCGTAGATTCATTGACTGGAGGATCGTAGTTCGAGACTGGGTGAGGGAAGAGCAAGTACAGAAACTAACAACTCACAATCAGCACGAAACAGTAAAGATTAGTGTACACACGTTTAGATGGCTTTTGGAAACATTAACGGAGCGGATACAGTAATGTTTCTGACTGCAGTGAATCTGTCTCTTGAAATAAGAAACAAACATGCACCTATGCCTACATAACGTCCTTCTAATTAATGAAACAATAAAGAACAGTAGTAGTGGAGCTAACGCAGAATAAAAAGAAGAAATTAGAAACTGAAGGTGATCAATGTGGATTTGTAGAAGGCAAATTTACAAATAACGTAATGTACATTACAAGAACGGAGCCGCGTTAGCTCAGTGGTTAGTGAACTGGACTACAAAGGACAAGAGGTAGGGTGCGATCCCAACCGACGGCTTCCGGGTTCACCCAGCATTAAATGGGTATCGGAATTTTTTTCTGGGAAAGTAAAGCGGCACGGGCGTAATACCGACCACATTACCCCAAAAATCATGTGCCGAAGCTCTGTAAAATTTATGGTCACTAACACCATATTCTCTATACGCCACTTGGCGTGACGGGGCTCTTTACTATTTACTTACATTACAACAACATTAATATAGAGAGCAATTGAAATTAAAAACAAATCTATACTTTCGCTTTATTTGCTATACTAGAGCATTTGACAAAAATCTGACTAAAACATTATCACAATTTGAGGGAGATTACAAACTGGCAGAATAAACCTAAGAATAATGGAGAGACATTTACTTGTAGCAAAAACAGTAACAACCAGAACCTTTAACCAGACAGTCTTAGCCAGCATATCAGTGTGTTGAAGTGAGGTATGTGTTTACTGTCACCCGATCTGTTCAGTCTATAAGGTGAAGTCATTATTAGATCAAAACGCGGTATGTCTAGAATATCTGTACTTATTGCTGACAATATGAGATATACTTATAGTGTATTCATAGCAAAGAGTAAGAAGGGTCTGCATACATTTATTGAAGAGGTGATGAAAGAAGGCGTGGGTAGACGTTTTGTTTTAAATAACAAGAAAACAGAAGTGGCAGTTGCCTCAAAAAGAAAAAAAAGGATCCACTAAAACGATATTCTTCTTCTTAATCCACTTCTTGCTCTTCTTCCTAATCTTTCTATTCCTCTTATTTTTTCTCTTCTATTTTTTCTTCACCTTTCTATAATTGCTCTATATACTGTTCGTGTTCCCCTTCTTTTTCTTCCCCTTCTTCTTTTTCCTCTTCTTTTTATTTCTCTTTTTTCTCTTATTCTTGCTTTTCTTTTACTTCCTCTTATCTGTCTTCCCCCTTTTCGTCTTCCTTCTGCTTTTATTTTTATTTTCCTTATTTTCTTCCTCTACATTTTCTTCCACTTCCTCCACTTCTTCTCTATTTTGTTCCTATTTCATAACGCTGTGGGTGTTGGGGCACTATTGCCAGACTTCGCCAGCCTTCTCTATTTATGTATAAATTCTTCATTCATTCCTTGGGACTCTGCAAAGTCAAGACCTGTCAATTCTTTGAAGTTATCTTCCACTCTGTTTTCTTTGTCTACCTCTCTTTCAGTTTCTTGCAGTACTAGTATTTTCAGGACAGATGATCGAGATACACGGCCAAACCAGTTCATTGTGAATGACTTCACAACAGTCAAAAGATCATCAAGTATTTCAATTGCTTGTTGTATTCTTTAGCGAAATTTTTCGTTTGTGATACGATCTATGAAAACTTGAATTTTCTTCTGTAGCTCTGTTGTAATGACCCATGTTTCACAAGCGTTTAGAAAAACTGATATAACAAAGGTGACCATCAGCAAGATTTTAAAGTAAGAGTGATGTTCTTATCTTTCCAGATAGGTCTTAGCCTTGCAGTGGTTGCTTTAGTTGTGCTATTCTAGTCATCATTTCAGGTTCCGAGCGTTCATCACCGGCAATTAATCCTAAGTATTTAGTGGGATCAGGGAGCCGCGATAGCTCAGTGGTTAGTGAACTGGACTACAAAGGACAAGAGGTAGGGTTCGATTCCAGCCGACGGCTTCCGGGTTCACCCAGTCTTTAATGGGTACCGGATTTTTTTCTGGGAAAGTGAAGCGGCACGGGCGTAATACCGACCACATTACCCCAAAATTCATATGCAGAAGGTCTGTAAAAATTATGGTCACTAGCACCATATTCCCTATACGCCACTTGGCGTGACGGGGGCACTTTATTTTTATTTAGTGGGGTCAACTATTTATAGATCTTGTTCATTAAGTTTGATTATTGCAACTCCCCTCACGATTTATTAGTCATCAATTGTTGTTTCCAGCACTCTCTCCATGTTTTATGCTCCAGCTGTTTTATTTAGTCGTTGCATCAGGTCAGTTAGTTCTTGTTCTGTTCCTGCTAAACAATCGATGACATCAGCAAACCGCAGGTCATTAATAGTTCTGTCACCAACACTGAGAGTAATCTCGTGGTCTTCTAAAGTATCTGGAACGATTCCTTCCAAGAAAATGTTGGATACAGCAGGAGAGAGTATGCAGTCATGTCTAACTCCAACTGTTCTTAATCCTTCCCCTCGGGTTCCGTTGGTAGATTAGATATTGCGTTATCGTGTAGATGTATTGCCAACTCTGTTGACATCAACGTTGTACGTCCTCATTGTGGCCCACAGTGTTGCGTGTCAACATTTGAAGTCTATGAACACGAGATATAGGTCTTGTTATTGCCGCTCCCCTGTCTGCCAGATCTTGTTGCAGATAACAGTGACAGCAATTATCAGTCCTTCTCCCCCCCCCCCCCTTTTTTTCTCTCTCTCTCTCTCTTTGCACCTGAGCTAGTTTAACTGGAATGCTATCCACACCAAAGAATTCTCTTTGATACAAGTCTTTTAAGGCCGCTTTAACTTCGTCGCCAAGTAAAGGAAGGTTTTTACCCACAAACTGTTTCCGCTGTCAAATAACAGGAAGTCCGTTACTTTCAGAGTTATGCATCTTGGACGTGTATTCTGTCCATCGATTGGTAAACTCACACTCTTCGGTGAGATATTTTCTTGATTTATCGAGTATTATTGTAGATTTGTTTTTTGTTTTTTTCTAGCCCCAGTCACGCCAGGTGGCGAATAGGGAATATGGTGTTAGTGGCCATAAATTTTACAGACCTTCAGCATATAATTTTTGGGGTAATGTGGTCGGTATTACGCCCGTGCCGCTTTACTTTCCCAGAAAAAAAATCCGGTGCCCATTTAAGGCTGGGTGAACCCTGAAGCTGTCGGTTGGGATCGAACCCTACCTCTTGTCCTTTGCAGTCCAGGTCACTAACCACTGAGCTATCGCGGCTCCCCAGATTTGTTTTGCTGATCTTTAGTTATTGTATATGATTTTTAAAAAAAAACTATTTTGTGTGTGCTTAAGTTAGTCTTTATTTCTTTACTTTTTTGTTCTATCCAGCGCTTCTTTGCTTTTTAACATTGCTTCGAACGTTGTGGTTATTTCTCGATATTTCTCTAGTTATTTCTCGATATTTTTGCTGCATTGACTTCATTTTCTTACGCTTTAGTTTTCTTCTGACATCTCAGTTTAATGATATCCTCTGTAATCTTTGTCCTTTGGTGTTTACCCACAATATAAAGGGATACACCATAAACGTATACAATTATTGTGTTACTGTGGTCCATCTCAAACCAAACAGCTATGTTCATAGGCACAGACTAAGCTTACAATTCGATTGTTTGATTGGTCTTCATCACACAAGATGGATGAATAGCGTATTACGTCATGTATATTTACTGCTACAACTATATATATATATATATACATATATATATATATATATATAAAGCCGCGATAGCTCAGTGGTTAGTGAACTGGACTTCAAAGGACAAGAATGTAGGGTTCGATCCACACCAAAGGCTTCAGGTTCACCCAGCCTTTAATGGGTACCGGATTTTTTTTCTGGGAAAGTAAAGCTGCACGAGCGTAATACCGACCACATTACCCCAAAAATCATGTGCTGAAGGTCTGTAAAAGTTATGGCCACTAACACCATATTCCCTATACGCCACTTGGCGAGACGGGGGTACTTTACTTACTATCTATATATACTTCTATTTTTACATTTGATATTGAAACATTTCCCTGTAAGATAACACTTTTCAATTACTGGTAGATAAAACAATTCTCTCATGAGATTGCTTTTACAGCTATTAAACCATTTCTAAATTTCCTAGATTTAATCTCGCAAGTTTAATTATAACTGTAAGTGGACACGTTCATGTCAATAGGCGTCTACAGTATCACTTCAGCCGGTTCTTATCGTATCGTACTTTCATGCTAATTCAGATTTCTCTTTCACTGTGTTCCTTTGTCAGTGCGATTATTTACCAGTCAACATCTTTCGATTTCTTTCATATCAGATGCCATAGTGATATTTGCCATAGTGATATTTGCCATAGTGATATTTGCGTCTTTGATCCAAGAGACTGTGTCAGTATCTGCTTATCGTAGAGCAGGAGGCGTTCAAGTTAAACCAGGTAGACATGCATGCTTCAGTAACAATATTTGATTTATCCCGGATAAAGGATTCAGTTAAGCATGCAATCTTGAGATTGCAAAAAAAAAAAAATAATAATAATAAAAGCAAACGAAGGGAATTTTATTGAAGAATATATGTCACGTCTGACAGGTCCGTTATCAAGAGATTTGTTTACATTGGCAGGATTTGCCGATAAATTCCGATTGCTTCTGAATTCGCAAAATGTTCTTTTTAACAACACAGGATGGGTCTTTTGTTGAGTTTTGACACAAACAGTCAACTTGTGCGTGATTATATGACAATATAAATGTTATCATTATAGTGCTCGCAATTAAAACATATTCGTCTCAATGTTAATTCTTTCTGTGTTGTAATAGATAACTTCCGAACGTTTAATACTCTTTTTTCCCCTTATACATTGACTTTTTACCAAATAATCGTTAATACAGTCCCATATTTAATACCAGATTTCTAAATAAAACGTGAAGAAAAATAATATTCTCAGTTTTTCACGTAAATTGCCGGTGTTCCACTAATTTAAAACAAGTGAATGCATTGATAAGTTACAATTATTTTTGGTCCTGTTTTGTACAAGTGGGCCATCATTGAAGTATCGATCGCCATAAATAAATTTATTGATTAAATTATTGTTGGCACCAGCTTGTTCTACTTTTACTGGAAGTAGACTGTTAAAGCACACACCACCAGTGTCCTGTACGCCTTTTGCAGTCTTGTAAGCTACGCGGAGTCTTGTAAGCTTTGTTGAGTCTTGTGAGCCTTGTGGAATCTTGTCAGCTTTGAGAGTCTTGTAAGCTTTGCGGAGTCTTGTAAGCTTTGTGGAGTCTTGTAAAGCTTTGTGGAGTCTTGTAAGCTTTGTGGAGTCTTGTAAAGCTTTGTGGAGTCTTGTAAGCTTTGTGGAGTCTTGTAAAGCTTTGTGGAGTCTTGTAAGCTTTGTGGAGTCTTGTAAGTTTTGTGGAGTCTTGTAAGCTTTGTGGGGTCTTGTATGCTTTGTGGAGTCTTGTAAGCCCTGTGGAGTCGCGTAAGCCTTATAGAGTTTGTACGCCTTGTAGAGTCTTGTACGCCTTGTAGAGTCTTGTAAGCCTTGTGGAGTCTTGTAAGCCTTGTAGAGTCTTGTAAGCCTTGTAGAGTCTTGTAACCTTTTTAGAGTCGTGTACGCCTTGTAGAGTCTTGTAAGCCCTGTAGAGTCGTGTAAGCCTTGTAGAGTCGTGTACGCCTTGTAGAGTCTTGTAAGCCTTGTAGAGTCTTGTAGGCCTTGTAGAGTCTTGTAAGCCTTGTGGAGTCTTGTAAGCCTTGTAGAGTCTTGTAAGCCTTGTAGAGTCTTGTAACCTTTTTAGATTCGTGTACGCCTTGTAGAGTCTTGTAAGCTTTTTAGAGTCGTGTACGCCTTATAGAGTCTTGTAAGCCTTGTAGAGTCTTGAACGCCTTGTAGAGTCTTGTAAGCCTTGTAGAGTCGTGTACGCCTTGTAGAGTCTTGTAAGCCTTGTGGAGTCTTGTAAGCCTTGTGGAGTCACGTACAATTTGTAGAGTCGTATACGCCTTGTAGAGTCTTGTACGCCTTGTGGAGTCTTGTAAGCCTTGTGGAGTCACGTAAGATTTGTAGAGTCGTGTACGCCTTGTAGAGTCTTGCACGCCCTGTAGAGTCGTGTACGCATAGTAGAGTCTTGTAAGCTTTTTGGAGTGGTGTACGCTTTGTAGAATATTGTACGCCTTGTAGAGTCTTGCACACCTTCGAAGTCTTGTAGGCCATGAAACATTTTCTTCTGGTCAATGACCATCAGGGAGCCGCGATAGCTCAGTGGTTACCAGTGGAACTGGACTACCACGGACAAGGGGTAGGATTCGATCCCAACCGACGGCTTCCGGGTTCACCCAGCCTTAAATGGGTACCGGATTTTTTCTGGGAAAGTAAAGCAGCACGGGCGTAATACTGACCACATTACCCCAAAAATTATGTGCTGAAGGTCTGTAAAATATAGGGTCACTAACACCATATTTCCTTATACGTCACTTGGCGTGACGGGGGTACTTTACTTTTACTTTTCAATGACCATCAACCGTAGAGTGCCTGAGGTCGTGCCAGCAACGGTTCCTCTGTTTCCACTGCCCTGACCAAGTTGTCTGCTCTTCTTCCACCCCCCGCCTCCTCCACATCCGAGTCCCTATTTATAGCATGCTGAACACTAAAGTGAATTAACGTTAGTGATAGAATGTACCACAGGCATTCAAAAGTGGCAGTAGAAGACATGCTAATTTGTAAACAAAAGTGGCAGTAGAAGACATGCTAATATGTAAACAAAAGTAGCAGTAGAAGACATGCTAATATGTAAACAAAAGTAGCAGTAGAAGCCATGCTAATATGTAAACAAAAGTAGCAGTAGAAGCCATGCTAATATGTAAACAAAAGTAGCAGTAGAAGCCATGCTAATATGTAAACAAAAGTAGCAGTAGAAGCCATGCTAATATGTAAACAAAAGTAGCAGTAGAAGACATGTTAATATGTAAACAAAAGTGGCAGTAGAAGACATGCTAATATGTAAACAAAAGTAGCAGTAGAAGCCATGCTAATATGTAAACAAAAGTAGCAGTAGAAGACATGCTAATATGTAAACAAAAGTAGCAGTAGAAGCCATGCTAATATGTAAACAAAAGTAGCAGTAGAAGACATGTTAATATGTAAACAAAAGTAGCAGTAGAAGCCATGCTAATATGTAAACAAAAGTAGCAGTAGAAGCCATGCTAATATGTAAACAAAAGTAGCAGTAGAAGCCATGCTAATATGTAAACAAAAGTAGCAGTAGAAAACATGTTAATATGTAAACAAAAGTAGCAGTAGAAGACATGTTAATATGTAAACAAAAGTAGCAGTTGAAGACATGCTAATATGTAAACAAAAGTAAAGTACCCCCGTCACGCCAAGTGGCGTATAGGGAATATGGTGTTAGTGACTATAAATTTTACAGACCTTCAGCACATGATTTTTGGGGTAATTTGGTCGGTATTACGCCCGTGCCGCTTTACTTTCCCAGAAAAAAAAATCCTATACCCATATAAGGCTAGGTGAACCCGGAAGCCGTCGGTTGGGATCGAACCCTACCCCTTGTCCTTTGTAGTCCATTTCACTAACCACTGAGCTATCGCTGCTCCCCATGCTAATATGCACAACATAAAATATGTCTGCCTGTATCAGTGTTTTATTTACTTTAAGTTAGTCTCGCTTTCTTGTACATTTTTATAAGATAATCATCATCATCATCATTGTAGTTAACAATCTTCCCTTATCATGAACAGGACACGAGCTTTGTTGCGCCGACGAGGATTCTTGAGGTCATTCCACAAAGTTGGTTATTGTCATTTCAATGGCGGCAAGATTTGTCATTATCATCATGTACCGTGCATGTTGGCAGGGCCTGCTCAAGGTACTGCAACTCGGGCAGTTGTGCCCGGGGCGCGCCATCAATTATCTCCCCATCCACACCCCCCCCCAAAAAAAAAAAAATAATGAAAATAATAAATAAAATATTTTTTAAAACGAGCAAAAGTTCGTTCTGGTGTCGATGGAGATACAAAGTTCGTGTTCTCGCCCCTTTTGGCGACTTATATCATTGACAATTGATGTTGTTTGTTGAAGCGTTTCTTTGCAGTTATTTGTCTATGTTACACTTTGTCTGCCTCTTGCACTTCTCCCTTCTCCACTTTTAATATATGCTTTGTATGGTAAGCAATCATACGACATTCTTGCTAGATGGGCAAACCAGTTTATTTGTTATTTCTGTGGTAAGCAATCATACGACATTCTTGCTAGATGGGCAAACCAGTTTATTTGTTATTTCTGTGGTAAGCAATCATACGACATTCTTGCTAGATGGGCAAACCAGTTTATTTGTTATTTCTGTGGTAAGCAATCATACGACATTCTTGCTAGATGGGCAAACCAGTTTATTTGTTATTTCTGTGGTAAGCAATCATACGACATTCTTGCTAGATGGGCAAACCAGTTTATTTGTTATTTCTGTGGTAAGCAATCATACGACATTCTTGCTAGATGGGCAAACCAGTTTATTTGTTATTTCTGTGGTAAGCAATCATACGACATTCTTGCTAGATGGGCAAACCAGTTTATTTGTTATTTCTGTGGTAAGCAATCATACGACATTCTTGCTAGATGGGCAAACCAGTTTATTTGTTATTTCTATATTTAGCTTAGAGTTGGTTCAACGCCTACTCTTTCTCTTATATCATTTCTGATTCTGTCTTTTCTGGTCACCCCAACGCTTTTCTCGGACATCTCATCTTTATGATGACAAGCTTTCTTTTCTTTGTATCTCATCTGGAGACCAGTCTCATTACATGACAGGTAAAAATTTATGAGAATTTCTTGATGATGTTAGCAACAATTTTTCTCTCTGCATTGACACTTTTTTTTTTTTTTTTTTTTTTTTTTTTTTTTTTTTTTTTTTTTGAAATTTGGTGTGAATTTTACTTTTTGAAAGTTAGCCCGGAAGTGTCACTCAGCCAGTTCATTTAAGTGTTCAACTGTCAATATTTTATTTACCGTAATCACTTCGAATGTGAAATCCATCGTTTTATCACAAGTCTCCTACTTTGATAAGCACTTAGTCTTATTTACCTTGATAAGGGATCCTCGGTACCCTAGTTGGGAAAACCACCAGACTGGACTACCGGCGTTCGGACAACCCGTGTTCGATTCCCGCTGGAGCAATGTGAGTTGTACTCGTGGTTGGAAAAAAAACAACAACCCCACGGTCGACCCAGCTGTTGGCAGAAATGGATACCAGAATATTACCCTGGGAAGGTGAGGAATGCTTGAAGCGACACTATCCAGAAATCTCCGCACATTTCTGGATAGGCGGCCGAGCACATTTGGGTGGAAACTCGCGTGCTAAGACGCCGGTTCAAGTCTCGTACTTTACCTTTACCTCTTCCTTACCTTGATAAGCGCCTAGTCTCACTTACCTTAAAAAGCACTTAGCCTCACTTACCTTGATAAGCACTTAGCTCACTTACCATTATAAGCACTTAGCTCACTTACCATTATAAGCACTTAGCCTCACTTACCTTAATAAGCACTTAGCCTAACTTACCTTAATAAGCACTTAGCCTCACTTACCTTGATAAGCACTTAGCTCACTTACCATTATAAGGACTTAAGTCTCCCTTACGTTAATAAGCACTTAGTCTCACTTGCCTTTATAAGCACTTAGTCTCACTTGCCTTTATAAGTACTTAGTCTCACTTGCCTTTATAAGTACTTAGTCTCACTTGCCTTTATAAGTACTTAGTCTCACTTGCCTTTATAAGTACTTAGTCTCACTTGCCTTTATAAGTACTTAGTCTCACTTGCCTTTATAAGTACTTAGTCTCACTTGCCTTTATAAGTACTTAGTCTCACTTGCCTTTATAAGTACTTAGTCTCACTTGCCTTTATAAGTACTTAGTCTCACTTGCCTTTATAAGTACTTAGTCTCACTTGCCTTTATAAGTACTTAGTCTCACTTGCCTTTATAAGTACTTAGTCTCACTTGCCTTTATAAGTACTTAGTCTCACTTGCCTTTATAAGTACTTAGTCTCACTTACCTTGATAAGTACTTAGTCTCACTTGCCTTTATAAGTACTTAGTCTCACTTGCCTTTATAAGTACTTAGTCTCACTTGCCTTTATAAGTACTTAGTCTCACTTGCCTTTATAAGTACTTAGTCTCACTTGCCTTTATAAGTACTTAGTCTCACTTGCCTTTATAAGTACTTAGTCTCACTTGCCTTTATAAGTACTTAGTCTCACTTGCCTTTATAAGTACTTAGTCTCACTTGCCTTAATAAGTACTTAGTCTCACTTACCTTGATAAGTACTTAGTCTCACTTGCCTTTATAAGTACTTAGTCTCACTTGCCTTTATAAGCACTTAGTCTCACTTGCCTTTATAAGTACTTAGTCTCACTTGCCTTTATAAGTACTTAGTCTCACTTACCTTAATAAGCACTTAGCTTCACTTACCTATATCACTGAAAGTTGAAACAAATAAGAGGAGTTGATAAAACAATCCAATCACTTCACGTAGATTTCGAATCTTCTAAAAGTGAGATCACTCTAACCTCAACTCTATGAAGACATTCAATTAGTCTATTTAAAAAAAAATTTATAACTTAAAAGATATGATAAATTATCATCATGAGCCATACCGGTTGGTGTACGCGATCATGTCCTTCCACAATTTTCTGTCCAATTCACATCGTATCATCTCTGTTGTTGATTGTTTTCTGTGCCATGACATCAAGCTATCCAGTATCTTCTCTCTTTGTCGTCCACGACCTTTTTTATTTCCCTGTATTTTGCCAGTTGTAACCAAGTATTCCAACTTTCCTCTTTCCATGAAGTGCCCGAAAAATATCGATTGTTTCTTGCTGATTCTTCTTTAGCAGCTCACTTTTAATGATAAATATGAGAAAGTAAAGTAATGTGATATTGTTGTCGCATGTTTGAAAATTGGAATGAATTATTTCTTTAAACTAGAACGCTCATTGCTACAGTTTTGATAGTCCAAACACAAGCTTCAAAATACAGAGTTAGCGCATTTTCTTACCTGTGCTCACCTGTGACAAATGCTCTTCCTCCTTTATTTAACTTCTATAACCCTCCGAGCAGGGTCTGCATGTTAATAGCTAGGTCGTGTCAGTCCAGAATAAAGCCAGCACAATATTGCTAACTTTCTGCAGTTATGTGGGGTAAGGCCAACTGAATACATTCCATACCGCTGCAAAAAAAAAAAAAAAAAAAAAAAAAAAAACAGATTAAAGGCCACAGAGATGGGATTTCTCAGAAAAATTTTGAGAGTTCACTGGGCAGCTAAAAAGATAAACGAGGAAGACAAATTAAAAAAAGGGAGCTTCTAAAAAACATCAGAGAGAAACAATCGATATTTTTTCGGATACATCATGAGAAGAGGAAAGTTGGAATACTTGGTTATAACTGGCAAAATACAGGGAAAGAAAGGTCGTGGACGACGAAGAGAGAAGAAAATATATAGCTTGGTGTCATGGCATAGAAAACAGCCAACAACAGAATTAACACTATACACTCATCATCACTGAGTGCCGTCTCCGCATCGAAGGTTGGCTACCATAGAGCGCCATTCCACTCTGTCTCTTGCTTTGATGGTGCAGATTGTCCTAGGCAGATTTGTCCATCATTTGATGTTACTCGCCCATGTTAGTCCTGGTCTGCCTCTGCCTCTTTTACCTTGTGTTTTCCCTTGTAATATTACTTTTATTAGATTGTTGTGTCTTTTAGCATGACCAAGAAAAGCCATGGAGAGTAATTCTAACTACATATACACTGCGAATAGAAAATTGTGGATGGACATGATCACTAAAGCAACAGGCATGGCACATCATGAAGATACCGCTGTGACGCAATGTGCTGTATGTCTATCTTTACATCAGTAAACAATTCTCTGGGGTCTGATGATTGCTGTTCTAACTGCCACTCTTTATTTCTCATTTAAATACCAGTAAATCCTGGAATCGAATAAGGCAATCGATTACGCTTCCAAATTAATTATTTAGATAATAACTATTGCATGTATTGTATTTTTTTTTGGTTTAATTTACTTCCGGTGTACAAATGTGATCTGTCTTTGGCTGCTGTGCCTAGTAAATAGCAACAAGACACACGTGAATGATTTAAGGAAAATTACCTGAAAGTGACGTGAATAGATTATTTATTGTAAACTGAAATTAGTTTATTGAAGACTGTAGTGATATTGATTCCGTTATGTGTAACGTGCATTTGTTCATTAGAGATTTTCTTTTCAGTTTCTTGTGATATAGGCGGAATGGGAGAATCGTGTTAAATGAGGATCGCGCTGATCCATGACGCCTTGCCAATATTGAATGGATCAGCACAGTTCTACTGTAGAACCTGCCATTTGAAGAAGGAGGAATACACGAGAGTTCTCGGCATGTAATCCTATCGGACTACCATGCCGTGCTTTCATCCAAGATATAAAACAGTGCCAGGACTAAAAGTGGTCCTCGACTAAAAAGCTGACTGCTGGCCAGCGGCAACAACTAATCAAGATCCTACAGAAGAAAGATTTGTGGTGATTCTGGCAACAGAATTAAGCAGTCTGGAAAGCGGTCAGAGAGTCAAAGAGGAAAGGTAATTCGAGACTAAAACTATCATTGTGAAGATGAATCTGTTGGGCCGAAAGATGCAGATATCCCAGCTTGCTGTAAACTACACTACAACGCATCTGCGTCAGCTTTACGTTTTTTAAAGGGCGGACCATGAAGAGGAACAGTCGTTGGGTGTACGTAGACATAGAAGAAGAAGAAATAGTAATAATAGAAGTATTTATAGTAGCTGTATTAGTTGTAGTAGTAGTAGTAGTAGTAGTATTAGTGGTAGTAGTAGTAGTAGTAGTAGTAGTAGTAGTAGTGGTAGTAGTAGTAGTAGTAGTAGTAGTAGTGGTAGTAGTAGTAGTGGTAATAGTAGTAGTAGTTGAAAAATAATAACAAGAAGAAGTAGTAGTAGTAATAGTAGTAGGAGAAGAAGTAGATGAAGTAGTAGTAAAAGTAGTAGTAGATGTAGTAGTAGTAGTAGAAATAGTATTAGTAGTAGTAGCAGTTGTAGTAGTGGCGGTAATAATAGTAGAAGAAGAAGTAGTAATCATCATCATGTACCTTGCCTGCTGGCGTAAGTGATCGTGTTTCTCCACAACTTTCGATCTTGACAGTCATTTATCACTTCCGTTGTTGCCCTTCTGCCAAGCCATTCTCTTAAGCTGTTTGGTATCTTTTCTCTTTGCTTCCCTCTATCTCTTCGTCCCTCAATTTTCCCAGTTGTTACAATATATTACAGCTGTTCCCTTCTCATTACATGGCCAACAAATTATAATTGTTTCTTCCTAATATTGGAAATTAGCTGTCTTTTTGCTTTGGTCTCTTCCAGAACGTTTTCATTACTCTTCTTAGCTGCCCATGGTATTCTAAACATCCTTCTGTAAAACCACATTTCTACAGTGAATTTCTTGTCTGTTGTCCTATTTTGCATGATTCACGTCCATATGTTAAGACTGGCTCTACATAATATTTAAGAAGTCTTTTCTTGTTTTTATTGGCAAAAATGGATTGCACTGTCTCTTCCTCATTTTTTGGAAAGCTGCTTTTGCCTGAGCTATTCTGCACCTCACCTCTGTTGTACATCTTCCATCTGAGGTTAACAAGTAGTAATAATGAAGAAGAAAAAGTAGTAGTAGTAGTTGTAGTAGTAGTAGCAGTAGTAGTAGTAGTAGTAGTAGTAATAGTAGTAATAGTAGTAGTAGTAGTAGTAATAGTAGTAGTAGTAGTAGTAGTAGTAGTAGTAATAGTAGTAGTAGTAGTAGTAGTAGTAATAGTAGTAGTAGTAGTAGTAATAGTAGTAGTAGTAGTAGTAGTAGTAATAGTAGTAGTAGTAGTAGTAGTAGTAGTAGTAATAGTAGTAGTAGTAGTAGCAGTAGTAGTAGTAGTAGTAGTAGTAGTAGTAATAGTAGTAGTAGTAGTAGTAGTAGTAGTAGTAGTAGTAGTAGTAGTAATAGTAAAATAAGTACAATATAAAGAAGATACTATAATTAAAGTACAAAGAACTGGAACGGGTACACATATGTTTTACAGTAGAGACCATGATTGCTCTCTGCAGACATTACACATTTTTAGAGCAACTATCGAGGAACAACGAACACAAAGATGAATAATACAGGCCAGACCTGGGGCACCATGTGAAATTCATGGGCCAGTTATCTTGACGAGATGTTACTTTCCAACAGAATGTGCCGACCATTTACTGTACTATTAGGTCACGATATCAAAGAGAGCTGATAATAAAGTAATGACGCTAGAAAGTGATCGCCGAACAGACGAATGATATTTTTTTTTTTTTTTACCAGCGAAATTGTAAAACTATCAGCGCATGATTGATAGCCCTCGTGATTTCGCCATTTGATGAACAAAACTGAGCTTTTGTGTGTGACCTGTGAACTAATCAATTATTTTATTGAATTATTATGTCTGAAAGTTGATGTAGCGAGCTGAAATAGTTTCCTTAATTGTGTTGGTTCTACTGGAGAAGTTGAATTTTGAATCACCCTAGAGGCACTGAAGCACTAGGTCTTCTATATCAACAGACCTTCACCATGACGTGGACGAAGACGATCCCCATTTTGTTAGCCTGTTTGTTTTTGATGCTGGCTCCCACAAGGGAGACCAACTGGGAAGTGAAGTGAGGTTTTGATTAGCTGTGGGTTGCTCGTTCTGTCATGGCAAACGTAAATCGTTTAGTTTGGACTCCTCTGAGCAAAGTATAAAATTGCAATCTAAGCTGCACGGAGCTTAAGGTGAGCTGCAAGCAGTAATATTTATTACATAAGTATGTTTAAGGGTGTAAATATAAGGATAAGAGCACAAGGACGAGAACACAAGGATGAGAAGACAAGGATGAGATGACAAGGATGAGAAGACAAGGATAGGAACACAAGAGGAGAACACAAGGATAAGAGCACAAGGACGAGAACACAAGGATGAGAAGACAAGGATGAGAAGACAAGGATAGGAACACAAGGAGGAGAACACAAGGATGAGAACACAAGGAGAAGAACAGAAGGATGAGAACAGAAGGATGAGAACACAAGTAAGAGAATACAATGAGAAGAACACAAGGATGAGAAGATAAGAACACAAGGATGAGAAGATGAGAACACAAGGATGAGAAGACAAGGATAGGAACACAAGGAGAAGAACACACGGATGAGAACACAAGGAGAAGAACACAAGGATGAGAACAGAAGGATGAGAACACAAGTAAGAGAATACAAGGAGAAGAATACACGGATGAGAAGATGAAAACACAAGGATGAGAACACAAGGATGAGAATATGATGACACAATGAAGAGAACACAATGATGAGAAGATGAGAACACAAGGATGAGAACACAAGGATGCGAAGATGAGAGCACAAGGACGAGAACACAATGATGAGAAGATGAGGACACGAGGATGAGAACACAATGATGAGAACACAAGTAGGAGAACACAAGGATGAGACCACAAGGAGAAGAACACAAGGAGGAGAACACAAGGATGGGAAAGGTGAGAACATACGGATGAGAAAATAAGAACACAGGGATGAAAACACAAGGATGAGAAGATGAGAACGCAAGGATGAGAATACAAGGAGGAGAACACAAGGATGAGAAAATGAGAACACAAGGATGAGAACACAAGAATGAGAAGATGAGAACACAAGGATGAGAAGATGAGAACACAAGGATGAGAAGATGAGAACACAAGAATGAGAAGATGAGAACACAAGAATGAGAAGATGAGAACACAAGGATGAGAACACAAGAATGAGAACACAAGAAAATGCTGAAGAAGAAGGCATGGTTTATTGGGATATATCTGGGATGTTCAGCTGACACAATTTCTATTAAACATGGCGCTTTTTATTATTTATTAATTATTTATTTATTATTTATTTATTATTTATTTATTATTTATTTATTATTTATTTAACAAACAACACAAGAAGAGATAGAATACCAAATGAAACCATAAGAAAAATGGTAGGAACAAAACCCTGCCAAGAATATATAAAACAACAACAACTTAAATGGTTTGGCCACCTGGTCAGAATGAATCCTCACCAATCACCATCAAGGGCGTTCTTTTCGATAATGCATGGAAAAAGACCAAGAGGAAGACCCAGAAGAAGATGGATAGATGCAGTGACAGAGACATGTAACAACAAAGGAAAATCACTAATTCAGACAATTCAAGCAGCACAAGAACGACAAATGATATAAATCACGACACCTTTTAGGTATCAGTGAAAGAGAAAAGAAGAAGAAGATTTATTTATTTATTATTTATTTATTATTTATTTGTTATTTATTAATTATTTATTATTTATTTATTTATTTATTATTTATTTAATATTTATTAATTATTTTTATTATTATTTATTAATTATTAATTAATTAATTATTTATTATTATTTATTTATTTATTATCTATTTATTTATTATCTATTTATTTATTATCTATTTATTTATTATCTATTTATTTATTATCTATTTATTATTTATTCATTATCTATTTATTATTTATTATCTATTTATTATTTATTTATTATCTATTTATTATTTTTTTATCTATTTATTATTTATTTATTATTTGTCCCCGCTCTTGTTAGACAGAAACTGGAATTGATCTAACTGCTCCCAGGCCAAGGTCACATGTGATTAGCCCTCCCCAACAGATGATGTAAAGTATGCAATATGATAATTCTTGTAGCTTGTTATGCACATTACATTATACTTCCTTTTAGCCTTCCCATCCTACTCGTACCCAGCCTGACTCCAGATTCCCAAATTCTCAAACCTACACCTCATCAATCACCGTGTCACTCTCCATAAAGGAAAAAAATAAACAATTATGAATGAGAACCTTCCATCTATCTTTCATGTCTCGCTACAACGCGCCCCAACTGCTGTCTTTGAGGTGAATCAGCTCTCTCATTGCCACGAGCTCCCAAGTGACGAGGGCAGTGACCCTAAAGGTCAAAATATAATTGTTACTTTTTGAAGGGCATGCAAAAAAATTGTTCTACAGGAGGGCAAACCTTAAAATACTAACAGATTTAGAGTACATTACGTTTTAAGTGTTTATTTTTTTTTTAATTTTGCCTAAGCAATTTCGGTACTTTTAAAGAACTTATTATTTTGTTAAATTAGCGTTGTTCTATGTTGCTATATTGTTCTGTGAATTTTGTATTAATCTGCTTACTTTTGTTCGCACTTTCAACAGTGACTTAGTTGTGGTTTTGTTTGTTGACAACAGGGACTTGACCGGCTGAAGAAATGCCTCTCGAAGAGTTTCCATTTTTGCACGATCATCGTGGAAGCCAAATATGTGTTGTGTCAACTTTTTCAAATTGCTACTTGGCAGAATCTAAATTCAATTTTAATCTACTGTGGACGGAAAATTTCAGAGTCAGTGGCATATCAGAGTTGAGTCCGGCTTTATTGTATGAAAATAAAACGTTGTTAACTCCATCTACCAATTTATAAAAAAAAAAAAAAAAAAAAAAAAAAAAAAAGAGTTCAAAGGTTAACAACGTCAATGAGCAAATTCATTGAAAAAAATTATTCAGAACAAAAGCGCGCTCATACTTTTAAATTCGTGAATGGAAACATGACCTCAATAAAACACAGAACAAACACTATAATACTATAGGAAATAAAATGAAACGATGGCCTCCTTGAATTCATCAGTTGTTCTAGAGCACTTATCGGATCCAGCACTAGGGAAAGTCTTGACGGCTATAGCCTCCCTTACATTGTGTGGTTGCGTGCTGGCTGTTGTGACTAAAGTTATCTATTTTAAAGCGTTCCCAAATGCTTGGAAGTACAGCTTGCTGTGTCAAGATATTGCCTACCTTCTGCTTAACATCGGACTACTCCTGGTTTCCTGTCACGTGGATGAAACAAATATCAGAACCTGCAGGGCTGGAGGTAGTATTTACATTATCAAAGTCTGTTGTTTGTTTGTATATATATATATATATATATATATCATCATCATCATTGAGTGCCGTCTCCGCAACGAAGGTTGGCTACCATGGAGCGCCATTTTGCTCTATCTCTTGCTTTGATGGTGCAGGTTGTCATCGGTTGATTTGTCCATCTTTTGATGTTACTCGTCCATGTTAATCTTGGTCTGCCTCTGCCTCTTTTACCTTGTATTTTCCCCTCCAGGATCACTTTCAGTAGGCTGTTGTGTCTTTTAACATGGCCTAAGGATCGCATTTGTCTTGTTCTAATTGTGTTCAGAAGTTCTCTTTTCATTTTTAGTTGTTTTAAGACTTTGTCATTTGTTTTCTTTTCCTTCCATCCAATTCTACCTATTCTTCTATATATCCACATTTCAAAGGCTTCAATTCTCTGTTCTGTTTTCTTGTCTAATGTCCATGTTTCAGCACCATATAGGAATATTGAGAAGATGTAACATTTTGCTATTCTTAGTTTTAGCTCTGGTGTTATTTGTTTTGATGTTAGTATGTCCTTCATGACATTAAAATTACTTTTTGCCATTGCTATTCTTTTGTTTATTTCAGTTGTACATTTTCCATCACTGGTTATAGTATGTCCAAGGTAGTTATAGTTCTGAACTGTCTCAAGGTCTATTCCTTCAATTTTGATATCCACTTGTGGGTTTTGAGTATTTTCTTTGTTTATGATCATAGTTTTAGTCTTTTTGATATTCATATCTAGTCCATATTTTTTGCTTGTCGTGTTTATTTCATTAAGTAATTGTTGTAGGTCTTTAGGATTTTCTGCTAGTAGTACAGAGTAGTACATTGTCTTTAAATAATATATATTCGCATTTCTTTCAGTCTGTTCGGCTATCTTATCCATGTATGCCTATATTAATGTTTCGATTTTTGAAACAAAGCACAACATAACGAGCCTTTAGTAGAACACCAGACTCAAAGGTCGGCTACGGAAAAGATGGATTGATGGAATATTAGAAACACTAGGAAAAATAACAGCAGGATAGGCCAATAGAATAGCAAAAGACCTGAAATCATATCTCCCCTCCACGTTGAAAGGCAAATTAAGAAGGAAAGAAGAAAGAGAAGAAGACATTTAAAATGCTCTGTATTAGGAGCTTTCAGCAAGTCAGCGACTCATTGCTGACTGTTGACCTCAGCAAATCAATGTTGACCAAGACTATATACAACTTCCATGTGATGTTCCCGGACACGTACTGATCAAGCGAGTAGGGATTGAGGAAACAAAAAGCCAACCTGGTCCAAACAAACACCGCGCGTGACGAAATTGGAAGTGCCAGGTCGTAGGGAAAAATACTTCATCTTGTTGTAAATTGTGACACAGCTCTCAACAAACACACTTTTCAAAAAGATGACATTTATAAAGAAGAAATAGACCATAAGAGTAAGAAAGTCTTTATAATTATCTGTATTTCCACTATCGGTATTTTTGTCTTTATGAATGAACTCTCAGATGAACCTGCTTTTCCGCGACTCTTCCCGCCATTTTTAGAGCTGTATTGTGTTTTCTGGCTTGGATTTATGTGTTTAATTCGTATAGTTTCTTTGTTTTACCTGATGAAGGCTTTTGCCGAAACGTTTGAATTTGTTGTATCTTTCTATTAGTTTAGTTGATCCATACTCTTGTATGTTTATTATACATGAGCCTGCTTGTCAGAACTAATGGTCAGAACAAAGACGTTATCAATGAGAATAATAATCGTAGTTTTGTTCATTTCTATTTGATTGTTAATAGATAAAGTTGTAATTACATCAACGCTGCTATTTGATTATTAATAGATAAAGTTGTAATTACATCAACGCTGCTTTTTGATTATAATTATTAATAGATAAAGTTGTAATTACATCAACGCTGTAAACAGATAAAACATTGAACGTTTATGGCTACAGGTTTCTTTCTTGTTGTTGGTGTGCTGGACATCGTGTCATCTCTTGCTCTGCTGGGCGTCGTCTTCCTGCTCATCCAGAATCCATCCAAGATGGCGCAGTTATCAACTTTCAGGTAAATTAGCTCCAGTGTACAGCTCTGCCTTTAGAGAAAGCGCTGATGGAGAAATATAGAAATTAAAGAGAAATAGCAGGTGTGCTTTGTTGTTGTTGTGTGTGTGTATGTGTGTGTGGAAGAGAGAGAGAGAGAGAGAGAGAGAGAGAGAGAGAGAGAGGGAGAAAGCGAATCTTGTGAAACGGTTCAAGGACAATTGATTTATTTCCGGTTTGAAATAATGTCAGAGTTGTCCCTTTGCCACCCCCCTCCCCACCCCCCTCCCCCCAAATTGCTTGTCCCAATTATGGACCAGTCTCCGACAAGCACTCCTCTGCCAGTTGCTGTCCCTGTCCAGCTCATTCATGTCACATTGTCTTTATTGCGATGGAATGTCTTTTCTTTAGCTGGTGGGAGGCACTGTGTATGATGCCATTGTTAATCCACTCATCCTCCATTCGACACGTGTGACCTAGCCATCATAGATGACACTGTCAGAGAATGATAGTGAGCATAATGTTTGAGCAGCACAGTCCAAGATTCATTTGTGAGTCGTTCTGTATGGGCAGCAGATTTCAATGCGCACCTCGTGTGTTTGTATGTGGTAAAAGTAGAAACAAGTGAAACAAGAAACAACTATTTCAGTTGTGTAGCCGAGTATCATCGTAAGTGTAGTGAATGTTTTTGAAATTGAATGAAGTAGCCATAACCCAGAATTCCAATTTATGTGACGTCAATGCTCAGTTTTGATGTTTAAAGCTGAAGGAACGTGTTGTCTGCGCAGAGAGTCAGCAGGAACGTAATGCAGTTATGTGCAGACGGAGAATTCTCACTCTCTCTCTCTCTCTCTGCGATCAGGACTCAATCAGAGTAGGATTCCAGACTCCCACATGAAGTCAGCTGTCAGTTTAATGTGTTGATCGCCCCCACAGACAGAACAACACATTTAGAGTCTGCCAGATCCACTCTGATTGAACACCCGTTAAAACTTTGCACTGTGTTCTGCGCCAGTGGCCCAGTGCATCCGATTTCAGATGAATTGAATCAAGGTTTTGTCAAATAAAAGCAGTTGTGAAAAACGTTCGATTTCAGGTTTTACAGGCTAAGATAGGACCAAAAACCCGAGAAACACTTGCTAGACTACAAAAGACTGTGAGTGAAATGTGATGATACAGGACTGGTCAAGGAAACTATAAAAGTTTCAATGAAAAACTACAGCAGCATCAACAAGAAAATAAAGAAGAAAGTTTGTTCAGGAATAAAGTTCGGGACTTTGCAGCTAAACATAACTTCTCATTTATCTACAATCATTACTTTGTCTTGCTGCTATTCCATTGTACTCTCACATTTTGGTACTGTAAACATTATGTGATATAAAGCGATGAACAATGTGAAAAATAATTTAAGTGGTGATTTACCGATGACTGTTACATCCAAGGTGGCAGCTATACCTCAGCTTTGTCATTCCACCGAAAGTCCTGTCAGTTGTCTTGGCCGTTCTTCCTGTATCGTCGTTGGATTATTTCGACACCGACTCACCATATTCCATAGCCTGCTTCCCTGTTAGACAGGTAGGTGGTTGTACTTAGTCCTTCTCTCGTTACTTTCTTCAAAAGTGTAAAGGTAGATGCTATGGTTAGTATCAAATAAAGATCGGGGGTACTGGTTGGTCTCGAGGCAAGGCGCCGGTCTCAATAAAGAGAGATTTTGAGTTCAAATCCCGGCTGCACCAATTTGAATTTTTATTTATGGTTTCTCTCTGCGGCAACCAGTCCTGGTCTCAGCAGCGAGGCCCAGGTTTAAACGTCAATTACTCATCATCGACGGAAAAAGTATGAGTACTTCCGAAGGCGGAGTTATCTACTAGTGCGGAGAGGGACCTTTGTGTACACGGCCGCCAGAAAAAAAAAACACAGGGATAACATTCAAGTTCCTAGTCTCTAGTAACTTTGTCAGAGGTGAAAGCTGGCGAACGCAAAAAAAAAAAAAAAAAAAAAAAAAAAAAAAGAGAAAAGATCATAACCACTATCATGTTTATCACTATAACACTTGTCTGTCACTGTACCACTATGTTCTTCGACTCAAACTTTCCTCATTGTTAAGTCATTAACGATATCATAACAATTACCCCTAATGCGTTGTGATTACCAAAATTATCCTACTTATTAGTTGTTCAGTATCATGTGCCATACCGGTTGACGTAGGCGACCATGTCCTTCCACAATTTTCTATCCACAGTACATCGTATTAATTTTGTTGTTGACACTTTTTCTAGCCACGACACCAAGCTTCTAGTATCTTATCTCTTTGTCGTCCATAATCTCTCTTTCCATGTATTTTGCCAGCTGTAACCAAATATTCCAACTTTCCTCTTCTCATGGTGCATCCTAAAAATGTTAATTGTTTCTTTCTGGTGTTTTTTTAGGAACTTCCTTTTTCTGTTGGCCACTTTGAGAATTTCTTCGTTGCCCTTTTTAGCTGTGCATAGAACTTTCAACATCATTCTGAAAAATATAATCTCTGAGGCCTCTAATCGTCTTTTTATTTGTTTGTCTACTGTCCATGATTCACTTCCATAGGTCAGAATTGGCTCTATATAACACCGATGAACTCTCTTTCTCACTTCTATTGACATAGTTTTGTTGCATAAGATATTTTTCATTTTCTGAAATGCTATTTTGGCCTGAGCTATTCTGCTTTTCATTTCTGTGGTGCCTCTTTCATCTGATGTTATTATTGTGGCCAAGTATTTGACGCTTTGCACTTGATTAAGATTTGTCTCGTTTATTTGTGTTTCATGAAGGTTTTGATTGTTTCCTTTATATGGCAATTACTTCAGTTTTTCTACTATTCAGATTGAATCCTTTCTTGTTGCCTTCTTTCTTTTTTATGTCTATTAGTACTTTTTTGAAGTTTAAAACCTTATTGACGTCATCCTACTGTATCTCTTTGTTCCAGTGATATTAATTCTTGAGTTTTTGTTTTCAAGCATCTACAACTTTCTTAATGTTGGTATCGCTGTTCCTTTAACATTTGACGAGAACTATTCGAGATATGAGAAGACTGACAACAACTCATTATTTAGCTCTTGTTGTCCTTGTAATGTCTCATCGTTGTTATCTTAAATGTCATATTTTGTTTAAAAAAAAGTCTTTCACGTCATTAAAAATGTCTTCTTCTTTCCTTCCTCATCTACCTTTCAGCGTCGAGGGGAGATATAATGTGCGGTCTTTTGCTCTTCTGTTCGCCTCTGCTGCTGTTATGTTTCCTAGTGCTTCTAATATTCCATCGACCCATCTTTTTCGTAGTCGCCCCTTGGGTCTGGTGTTCTCACAACGTTTGTTGAAGGCTCGTTGTGTTGTGTTTTGTTCTTTCTGCCTTGTCACGTGGCCAAACCATTTTATCTGTTGTTTCCTTATATTATTCTATGGCGGGGGCCATAACACAACGTTGGGATGAAGATTGTATTGTATAGTGCTCGTTTTGCTTCCAGAGTTATTTCCTTGTTGGACAATAGTGATGATAACTGTCCGATGATTTGACAAGCTTTGTTGCATCTTGATTCTATCTTTGCTGTTTGAGAATTATCGTTTGTCATTAGACTTCCTAGGTATCTGAATTCCTCTACTTGTTTTAGTTGTCTGCCTTCTATAGTTAGTTGATGTTCTGTTTTTTTTTTTTGGTCGACATTCATGACTTCTGTTTTGTTGATTTTCATGTTGTATTTTGTGCCTGAGATGTTGAGTTTGTTTAAGTTTTCTTGTAAGTCTTCTATTGTTTCATGTATTAGTGCCTGAACGTCTGCAAATAGAAGCTCGTTGATCTCCTCTGTCTCTGATGGGTTGGCTAGCTTGCATATATGGTCCATGTATGTAATAAACAGTAGGGGGGATAGTACGCACTCCTGTCTTACACCTGATCTAACTTCGAAGTGGTCTGTGTAGCCTGCTGCTATTCTGACCCTGCAGCTGCTGTTGACGTAGAGACTTTTAATAATGTTGGTTAGATGTTGGCTTACTCCGTATGTTGTTAGTATCTCCCACAGTTGTTCTCTGTTCACTCTGTCGAATGCTTTTTCCTGGTCAATGAAGGCAATGTATAAGTTTTGGTTGTGTTCTGTCGTTTTTTCTGCAAGCTGTTTTAGTGTGAATAGTGCGTCGGTACATCCTCTGTTTTTTCGGAACCCCGTTTGAGAATCGCTTAACTGTAGTTCTATTATTGGTCTCAGCCTTTTTTCCAAGATTTTGGCGTATAGCTTTCCTACATGGCTGAGAAGAGATATACCTCTATATTGATTGCAGTCTCTTTTGCTACCTTTCTTTTTCCATATTGGTATGATGATTGCCTGTTGCCAGTCTTCTGGGGCTTGTTGTTGGTGCCATGCTGCATTAAATATTCTGTGCAGCCATTGCATTCCTATATAGTTTCTCCTGCTGCTGCTGCTATTATTTCTATTGGTATGTTATCTATCCCCGGTGCTTTATTTCTTGGTGCATATTTGATTACTTCTTCGATTTCCTCTTTCATGATGCTGGGTTCAGTATTTGTGAGTTCTAACGTGGTTTTTGTTGTCTTATTGGTAGTTGGTATGTTTAACAGGTCTTCAAAATATTCTTTCCATCTCTGTTGCATACACTGGTTATTTGATATTGGCTGTCCGTCTTTGTCATTTATCAGCTCAGTAGGATCATGGTTTTCTTTTCTCGCTCTTGTGGCTTTTACTGCTTTGTAGAAATCTCTTGTGGCTGTCTTGAAGTCCCTGCTCATGTTTTGTCCAAATTCTGTCCAATTCTTTTGCTTAGCTTCTTTGATCAACATTGTAACTCTTTTTCGAACTAAGGCATATTTTTCATATTTTTCTTGGTTCTTGTTCTCCCTCCAATTTTTAAACAGTTTCTTCTTTTCTTTAATTGCTTCTCTGATTGTTTCGTTCCACCACGGGGTGCTCTTTTTCCCTTCTCTTGTTCTTAGCTTCGTCCCACAAACTGTTTTAGAGATGTTGGTTACTGTCTCCTTAAAGTGTTTCCACTCTTCTTCTACTGTGCATACTTCATTAGGGAATTTCTTGAATTCCTCTGTTAGTTTTTCTTCTAGGGTTTTCCTTGTTTCTTGATCTTTTAATTGTTTCATTTGTATTGTCTGTTATTTTCGCTTCTTTTGTTTGTTTTCGTATATTCTCTTTATTTTTGGCTGTCTTAGTGTGATCATAACCATCTTGAGATCCGTGTCGTCTGTAATATTTGGGATTGCTCTACTGTCGGTTACTCTTTTCTTGTTATGTTTTCTTGTTAGTATAAAATCTATCTGGCTTCTGCATGTTGCGTCATTCCATTTGTACCAAGTGTATACTTGCGACTCTCTGTGTTTCAAGAATGTGTTGGTGATAAATAAATCATTTTGATTGCATAGATCCAGCAGTCTGCTTCCATTTTCGTTAATTTCAGCTGTTTTATCGCCAGAGGGTCCTAAGATGTCACTGTTCTCACTGTTGCGTTTCCCAAGCCTTCCATTAAAATCTCCCATCACTAACATGTCGTCGCTTTTGTCAATATTGTTAATGATTTCACTCAGTGTGTCGTAGAATTCTTCGCTGTCTCTTTCATTGTTGTTACATGGGGCATAGATTTGAATGTAATTTGTTTTTCGATCGTCTTCTAGTAGTTTAATTGTGATAATTCTTTCTGAATGGTATTTTATTTCTAGAATGTTCTTTGCGTGTTCTGGGTCGATGATAAAACCTACTCCATCTGTTGATCTTTCTGTGTTGTCGACTCCTGAGAATATTTTCGTGTAGTTCATGTGTGTTTTCTTTATCTGTTGTCCTTTTACTCTGGTGTCCGCTAATCCTAGTATTTTCCTTTTCCTTTTTGTCATTTCTTCTATAAGTTCGACTTCTTTATTTTTTATCCCGCATATATTTATCGTTGCTACTTTAATCTCCATCTTCTGTGTATTTCTCTGAGCATGAAACATTTATCCCTTACTGACCTGCTGAGTCAGTCGTAAGTTAAGGGCTTAACTTAAGAAAAACACACGTTGGGAGTTTAGCCCGACTGATGTTTCCCCCCACGTGTTTGATCGCTAAGGTCTCACATGCGATCTTTTACGATCTAAATATAAAACTGTAGATGATTACATTTTAAAAAGTACTTATCAGTTCTTATCCTCCTCCTTGGTATAAAAAAAATGTAGTCGATATATAATCGTATATATTTCAAATGTAACATTTCATAGTTACTTAACATTTGTTACTTGCAAATGGATGCTTTCAAAATACATCAATAATCATTGCCAGGTGAGCTTCAGCAAAATCGCCAACTTTGAGAGCTAAACTGACGTGGTTACTTGAAAGCGAACGACAATTATGAGGAAGAACCAAAATGAGCCAAACAATTTAGTTTAAGCAGCAAGAATGTAATTTTGTTGTGAATGTATGGAATCATCATCGAGTGCCGTCTCCGCAACGAAGGTTGGCTATCACGGAGCGCCATTCTGCTCTGTCTCCTGCTTTGATGGTGCAGGTTGTCATAGGATGATTTGTCCATCTTTTGATGTTACTCGTCCATGTTAGTCTTGGTCTGTCTTTGCCTCTTTTACCTTGTATTTTCCCCTCCAGGATTACTTTTAGTAGGCTGTTGAGTCTTTTAACATGACCCAAAAATTTCATTTATCTTGTTTGAATTGTGCTTTGTAGTTCTCTTTTAATTTTTAGTTGTTTTAAGACTTCATCGTTTGTTTTCTTTTCTTTCCATCCAATTCTACCTATTCTTCTATATATCCACATTTCAAAGGCTTCAATTCTCTGTTCTGTTTTCTTGTCTAATGTCCATGTTTCTGCACCATATAGAAATATTGAGAAGATGTAACATTTTGCTATTCTTAGTTTTAGCCCTGGTGTTATTTGTTTTGATGTTAGTATGTTCTTCATGACATTAAAATTACTTTTTGCCATTGCTATTCTTTTGTTTTTTTCAGTTGTACATTTTCCATCACTGGTTATAGCATGTCCAAGGTAGTTGTAGTTCTGAATTGTCTCCAGGTCTTTTCCTTCAATTTTGATATCCATTTGTGGGTTTTGAGTATCTTCTTTGTTTATGATCATAGTTTTAGTCTTTTTTGATATTCACATCTAGTCTATATTTTTTGCTTGTCATGTTTATTTCATTAAGCAATTGTTGTAGATCTTTAGGATTTTCTGTTAGCAGTGAAGTATTATCAGCATATCTTAGGTTATTGATTATCTTTCCATTAATTTGTAGGCCTGGCATCTCTATGATGTTTTTAAAGATTTGCTCAGTGTATAGATTGAACAAGCTTGGTGATAGGATGCATCCTTGTCTTACTCCTCTTTTTATATCAATGGGTGTAGAGTTCTCTTATTTATATTTTATTATTGCTGTTTGCTCCCAGTATAGATTACATATTAGTCGTATGTCCATGTCATCAAGATGTATCTCTTTTAAGCATTCTATAAGTTGTTTGTAGTGTACTCTATAAAAAGCTTTGGTGTAGTCTATGAAGCAGGCATATATTGGTTTGTTTACTTCTGTGTACTTTTCGATTAATGTTCTCATGCAGAATATGGCTTTTTTTGTCCTGATATTTTTCCTAAAGCCAAATTGCTGTTCATCTAATTCAGTATTTGTATTATTCTGAATCCTTCCTTGTATAACTTTTAGCAAGATTTTTGTAACATGGCTCATTAGGCTTATTGTTCTAAAGTCACTGCATTCAACTGCACCATTCATTTTAGGCAATGCAATGAAAGTTGATGTTTTTAGTTCATTTGGCATGCATCCTATAATATAATATGTGTGGTATATGTCGTTGCATATGTCTATAATCACTTCAATGCCAAAATCTTCTAGTGCATGTATCATCTCTATCTGTATGCTGTCAGGTCCTGCTGCTTTTCCCTTTTTCATTGTTTTTATAGCTTTTTCCACCTCAGATTTTAAGATTTTATAGCCTGATGTACATTTTATAACTGGTTTCTTGTCCCTTTGATCATGAAATAGTTCTGTTATATATTCCTGCTATCTATCTATATCTTTATTGTCTGTTAACATTTTCCTTTTTTGTCTGCAATGCATCCACCTTCTGTGGCTTTTTTATATTTTTATTAGTCATTCTCTTTATTTCTGTGTGCATTCCTCTTAAGTCTTATTTGCTTTCCATAGTTTCTATTTCTATACATTTTTGGCTGAGCCAGTCTTCTTTTGCCTTTTTGCACATTTTTCATATTTCATTATCTATTTTATTGTATTGGGCAGTGTTCTTCGCTTGTCTCATTTTTTCCATTTTTTTCTAAGAAGGTGTTAGTTATCCATTTTTGTTTTTGTTCTTTCTCTTTTGGGTAAGGTGTCGCAGGTTTCTTGTATGTTTTTCTGTATGCATTGCCATTTGGTTGTTACTTTTTCATCAGAATTTTCTCTTCTGTATTACTCAATTCCTTCTTCTAGCAGCTTCTGGTATGTGTTCTTTACTTGTATTGTATAGGTATCTGTAATATCTTTTTGATTTAGAGCTGTTATATCTAGTGGATTTGTTGATGAATGAGACTTTTGCTTATTTCTCTTTAGTTTGATTTTCATTTTAATCATTACAGGATTGTGATCCGAGTTAACATCTGATCCTGGGTAGATTTTGGTTTTCTTTACGCTGTTACGGAACCTTTCTTTTATCATGATGTAATCTATTTGATTCCTCTTCTTATCACCAGTGCTTTTCCATGTGTATAGTTTCCTTTTCTCTTGCTCAAAGTAGGTGTTACATATTATCAGCCTATTTTCGTCACAGAATTGTATTAATCTTTCTCCTTTGTCATTTCTTTTTCCTAAACCATGTATGAATGTATTGAATACCGTGACAGAAATTCGCGAATAACGTCACTGAAGTTGTGTATGTTAATGTCTGGAGCATTGTCATAACCAATGTAAATGTGAACACTATCATTAAAGATATTCTTACGCCACAACTAACTCTTGTTTCAGGAAGGCAAGAAGGGAGCAGCATTTGGCGCCATCTTGACCTTTATAATCTGGGGTTTGATGGTGATAGCCGTGATTGTGGATGTGGTGCTGGCCGTGAGGTTCTGGGCAGGTCCAGGAACTAGAGTTCACGCTTCCACTCCGAGTCTCTGGCAGACCCAGAAGGTTGTCCTGTATCTATATATATTTATATATTACATTCTACTTATTTACATTTTCTATATTCTATCTATTTATATAAAAGAAGAGTAATGAAAATGTTCTGAAAGAGGTCAAAGCAAAAAGAGAGCTAATTTCCAATATTAGGATGAAACAATCATCATCTTTTGGCCATCTAATGAGAAGGGAACAGCTGGAATATATTGTAACAACTGGACAAATTGAGGGACGAAGAGATAGAGGGAAGCAAAGAGAAAAAATACCAGACAGCTTAAGAGAATGGCTTGGCAGAAGGTCAACAACAGAAATGATAAATAAGTGTCGTGATCGAAAATTGTGGAGAGACATGATCACCTTCGCCAGCAGGCCCGGTACTTGATGATGATGATGATGATGATGATATATATATATATATATATATATATATATATATTTATTTATTTATTTATTTATTTTACATTCTACTTATTTACATTTTCTATATTCTACCTGTTAACCTGAGACGGAAGATGTACAAAAGATGTGAGATGCAGAATTGTTCAGGCAAAAGCAGCTTTCCAAAAAATGAGGAAGATACTATGCAATTCAGTTTTGACAATCGAAACAAGAAAAGAGTTCTTAAATGTAATGTAGAGTCAGTCTTAACATATGGATGTGAATCATGGACAATAGGACAACAAACAAGAAAATCACTGGAGTCTGTAGAAATGTGGTTTTACAGAAAAATGTTGAGAATACCATGGACAGCTAAGAAGAGTAATGAAGACGTTCTGAAAGAGGCCACAGCAAAAAGAGAGCTCATTTCCAATATTAGGAAAAAAACAATCATAATTTTTTGGCCATTTAATGAGAAGAGAACAGCTGGAATATATTGTAACAACTGGGAAAATTGAGGGACGAAGAGATAGAGGGAAGCAAAGAGAAAAAATACCAGACAGCTTAAGAGAATGGCTTGGCAGAAGGTCAACAACAGAAATGATAAATAACTGCCGAGATCGAAAGTTGTGGAGAGACATGATCACCTACGCCAGCAGGCCCGGTACTTGATGATGATGATGATGATTAGATTCTGCCATCTGTTGAAATGTAGTCCATCATAATGTATTGATCTGCGTTGAACATAAGGAGATTGGAACAGGCTCTGCTGCTACCTAATCAACTAGTTAACAAATGGAGTGGAAACAATTTAATCCCAAAATCAAAGAAACCTGTTTGTGAGAACAAAGTGAAGACACGAACGAATGAAAACTATCAAAGAACAGGAATAATGCTCAATACCACCCACCGGTAAAGGACATAACTGTTACTGATTTCAATTATATATGTGTGTAATTGTTCATATGCCTGTTCTGAATCTTAGCAATGGCCAATTGTTTGTCTAGTTCGACATCAGTAGCATGTGTCATTCTTTTCCTTCATCGCTAGTCATGCTTTTTTTTTTTGTTGCTGTTCTTGACTGCAGCGTTTGTAGTTTCCCTTTCAACCAGATTTGGACCCATCAGTTAATAAAAAAAATGTTACATTATTACGGAGTGTAATTTAACGTTATCGCTGCTTCGAGATACATAAACCAAGGTTTGGTTACGAGTAGACATTCAAGAAAATTATCAAGACCTACAATTAAATATCAAAGTTGAAGGTATACATCTGGAGACAGTTCAGAGCTACAACTACCTGGGACATACTATAACCAGTGATGGAAAATGTAAAATTGAAATAAACAAAAGAATAGGTATGCAAAGAGTAATTTTAATGCCATGAAAAATATACTAACAACAAAACAAATATCAGCAGGGCTGAAACTAAGAATAGCAAAATGTTACATCTTCTCAATATTCCTGTATGGTGCAGAAACATGGACATTAGACAAGAAAACAGAACAGAAAATTTAAGCCTTTGAAATGTGGATTTATAGAAGAATAGGTAGAATTGCATGGAAAGAAAAGAAAACAAACAATGGAGTTTTAAAGCAACTGAAAAAAAAGAGAACTACTAAATACAATTCAGACAAGACAAATGACATTTTTGGGGCATGTTAAAAGACACAACAGTCAAATAAAAGTAATATTAGAAGGGAAAATACAAGGTAAAAGAGGCAGAGGCAGACCAAGACTAACATGCACGAGTAACATCAAAAGATGGACAAGTCAATCTATGACAGCCTGCACCATCAAAGCAAGAAGCAGAGTAGAATGGCGATCCATGGTAGCCAACTTTCGTTGCAGAGAAGGCACTCGATGATGATGATGAGACATCCATAGCGAGATGTATTTGCTAGCAAACCGGTCAATGTTTGGAGTTCCAGATATATGGTCAAGAGCTCAAAGCTAATTATTCTTATGGTGCCAGTCACTCTGAGTTTAAAGTGGATTTCAGTTATCATTGACAAAGATTGGCGTTCCTTCGTCATAGGTAGGTTCTAATTAGTGGGGAAATGATAGAAGATACAGATTGGCTAGTGTGCTGTCGTTGAATGTGGTAAAACAATGTATCAGGCTGATGTAATTATGTGCCCTACGAGATGCATGAAGAGCACATGACTTCGATAACCATGAGTCCACGTCTCTCTTTCGAATGAGAGATAGGAGTAATGATGGGTACATCCAGAAACAAGAGGCTTAGTATAACAGGGATTTTCAACAAACACAGAGCTCGAGTCGTCAGTCGCTTAACGCTACGGGATAAGCTGAGGAGGGGATTTGAGCATTTAAGCATATGTTCTGAGTACAATGATGATAACTCACGCTTAACTCAATAGTAGGATAGCTGGGCTACTAGCGTCTGGGACAAGGGAAGTATGTGAGCTACCAACGTCTGGAGTAAGGGAAGTATGTGAGCTACCAATGTCCGGGACAAGTGAAGTATGTGAGCTACCAACGTCTGGGACAAGGGAAGTATGTGAGCTACCAACGTCTGGAACAAGGGAAGTATGTGAGCTACCAACGCCCGGGACAAGGGAAGTATATGTGCTACCAATGTCTGGGACAAGGGAAATATATGTGCTATCAACGTCTGGAACAAGGGAAGTATATGAGCTACCAACTTCTGGAACAAGGGATGTATATGTGCTACCAACATCTGGAACTAGGGAAGTATATGAGTTACCAACGCCTGGAACAAAGGAAGTATATGTGCTACCAACGTCTGAGACAAGGGAAGTACATGAGCTACCAACGCCTGGGACAAGGGAAGTACATGAGCTACCAACGCCTGGGACAAGGGAAGTACATGAACTACCAACGTCTGGGACATGGGGAGTACATGAGCTACTAACGCCTGGGACAAGGGAAGTACATGAGCTACCAACGTCTGGGACAAGGGAAGTATGTGAGCTACCAACGTCTGGGACAAGGGAAGTACATGAGCTACCAACGTCTGGGACAAGGGAAGTACATGAGCTACCAACGCCTGGGACAAGGGAAGTACATGAGCTACCAATATCTGGGACAAGGGCAGTACATGAGCTACCAACGCCTGGGACAAGGGAAGTACATGAGCTACCAACGTCTGGAACAAGGGAAGTACATGAGCTACCAACGTCTGGGACAAGGGAAGTATATTAGCTACCAACGTCTGGGACAAGGGAAGTACATGAGCTACCAACGTCTGGGACAAGGGAAGTATATTAGCTACCAACGTCTGGGACAAGGGAAGTACATGAGCTACCAACGTCTGGAACAAGGGAAGTATATTAGTTACCAACGTCTGGGACAAGGGAAGTACATGAGCTACCAACGTCTGGAACAAGGGAAGTATATTAGCTACCAACGTCTGGGACAAGGGAAGTATATTAGCTACCAACGTCTGGGACAAGGGAAGTACATGAGCTACCAACGTCTGGAACAAGGGAAGTATATTAGCTACCAACGTCTGGGACAAGGGAAGTATATTAGCTACCAACGTCTGGGACAAGGGAAGTACATGAGCTACCAACGCCTGGGACAAGGGAAGTACATGAGCTACCAACGTCTGGGACAAGGGAAGTACATGAGCTACCAATGTCTGGGACAAGGGAAGTACATGAGCTACCAACGTTTGGAACAAGGGAAGTATATTAGCTACCAACGTCTGGGACAAGGGAAGTATATGAGCTACCAACGCCTGGGACAAGGGAAGTACATGAGCTACCAACGTCTGGAACAAGGGAAGTATATCTACCAACGTCTGGGACAAGGGAAGTACATGAGCTACCAACGTCTGGAACAAGGGAAGTACATGAGCTACCAACGTTTGGAACAAGGGAAGTATATTAGCTACCAACGTCTGGGACAAGGGAAGCATATGATCTACCAGGCCCAGTATTGATCTCTGCTTTAAAAAAAAATATGTTTTTTTTTTTACCTTTTGAAAGTGTGCACCTTTAAGACTGTAGCATTCCGTCTAGTTACCCATCCGGTATTCTCTTCCCTCGGTTGCGCCACCCACTGTCTCTGTATCTCTCTAAAACAAAAAATACTGGCGTTGTTGTTGAACTTTGAGTTATACTCTCTGATACGAGCAACAACATTGTTTATGTTAATTGTTGTTAGAGCTGAGGCAATAGCACTACGGGCAAGCTCATATATTGTTCGGTCGCCTTTTATATAACAATGCTAAATATTTGTTGTCATTTCAATCACTGATTCATTTAACGAGGTGTTTTGTTGTGTTCCCGAATTGTAAAGATAGAGCAGTGCAAAAGTTTACACAAGTTCTGCACGCTGGAGCTGGCGTTGATCGTTATAACCATGTTCATAGTGACAGTTGTTGTGTACACAAATAACGAGTCCAAGGCAACACCTCAGTGGTTAGCCCTCCTGTCCCTTGCGACCGTGGGGCTGGTGCATGTGGTGCTGGCTGTGGTGCAGTTCTCCATGTGGAGTAACCTCTGCTGTGACAAGACAGACCAGAAAAAAGAGCCCCATCACAGACTCAAGCAGCTGGAACTCATCAGGACAGAGGTATCATTGTTGTTAAGTAATGGGTATTTTGTGGCTTAAAATGTGGATTTATAGAAGAATAGGTAGAATTGGATGGAAAGAAAATAAATCAAATGACGAAGTTTTAAAACAACTGAAAATAAAAAGAGAACTACTAAATACAATTAAGACAAGACAAATGACATTTTTGGGGCATGTTAAAAGACACAACAGCCTACTAAAAGTAATATTGGAAGGGAAAATACAAGGTAAAAGAGGCAGAGGCAGACCAAGACTAACATGGACGAGTAACATCAAAAGATGGACAAGTCAATCTATGACAGCCTGCACCACCAAAGCAAGAGACAGAGTAGAATGGCGATCCATGGTAGCCAACCTTCGTTGCGGAGAGGGCACATGATGACGATGATGAATGGGTATTTGCTTTAGACAAAGAGGTGTAGTTGTTTTAATGGGATATTGCATTAGAAAAAAGGTATGCGATATTTGACAAATTGTGAATATTTTGTATTAAAAAAAACATTTAAAAAACATGTCATATTTAAAGACATAAGTGAGTTTATGTAACATTTTGAAAAGCAAAAAGACAAAGGTATGTACTATTTTATCAAAATAAATATTTTAGTAGACGTGTAAAGTGAGGTATTTGGAACTGGGTAGTCTTGTGCTACAACGTCGACCTATAGACAGAAAAAATCGGGGTCCAAAGCCAACCACAGTCTGTAGGGTTAAACAAAAATATAATCATCATGTGCCTTACCGGTTGGCGTAGGTGATCATGCCGCTCCACAATCTTCTATCTACAGTGCATCGTATCAGTTCTGTTGTTGACTGTTTTCCATGCCATGACACCAAGCTATCCAGTATTTTCTCTCTTTGTCGTCCGCGATCTCTCTTTCCTTTTATTTTGCCAGTTGTAACCAAGTATTCCAACTTTCCTCTTCTCATGATGTGCCCGAAAAATGTTGATTGCTTCTTTCTGATGTTTTTTAAGAGCTCCCTTTTTGCGTTGGCCTCTTTGAGAACTTCCTCATTGGTCTTTTTAGCTGTCCATGGAACTTTCAACATTCTTCTAAGAAATCCCATCTCTGTGGCCTCTAATCGTCTTTTCATTTGTTTATCATCAACAAAATATAGGAACAATTAATCCGTGGTTTCTTCGTAACGTTACCCATACCTGATGTTTCGGGTAGCGAGATCCGATGTCTAGCCTTCTCGAATAACAACAATAAACAGTAGGTTTCATGCACACTCGTTCACGTTTAAGGTCTTTGGCAGTTAAAATTGAAAATAGTAGGCCATAGAATTTGGCCCCGCTGCTCGGACAAAAAGTCAACAAAAACCTGCCCACACCGTGGATCCCAAAGCAGAGTTCGTGCATGTGGCTCAGAATTCTCAGACTTTCTCTAGATTCATGAGGGAGATATCGGAGCACCTATGGATTCCTCTAGTGATGTATGCATTGCCTTTGACGTCTTGACAGACGGTTGGTAGCAAACAATCACGATAAGTCAGTAGTTTTAACAACAATATTAGTGTCTTATGCGGGATGCTGCTTTACTGAACAGCTTTTCTTGTGGTTAAATCTGCAATATTGGATAGACAGATCCATCCACAGAACGAACAAGATATATTTGTGATGCATGGCCTCGTCTCTTTTCTCCTGTGCCTTTTGTCTTTTACTGTCCCGAAAGATGCTGTGTCATTTTTTATTTTTGTTCTCCATGTGCTACGATCTGCAGCCACATTTTTGCAGACTGATAGAGAGTTTCCTCAAGGAAGCCCTGAAAACATCCTTATATCTCAGCACGCACTGGTCTGCCCTGTAGTTTCTTTCCGTCCTTAAGTTCGCCACTATATTTTGGAGGGAATACGAAATGTCTGCCATTCTTCTTACATGACCCAGCCACCTTAGTCTACAACACCGTAGTCTACAACTAAAGTGTTGCCATAATTGATGGGAGTTTGGCTCGTTGTAAGACGAATACAATATAACTGATACGATATCATATAAAGTTTAGTGGTGATAATTCTAATAAGAACAACAACAGAGGTGTGCTCTATTTCCCTCAAATTAAGATATAAATAACGGTTGTTACGATTTTATGAAAACAAATATTTGTTATAGGCAGGGGTATGCAGTATTTTATATTGAATAATTTGTATAAGAGGCATGTGAAATTCTAGACAAGTGAAAATAAATGTTTGATTAGACAGACTATCGTCAGTGCTCGGATGGGCCAGATCGGTCGGTTGCAAGAAAGATCGATAGTCCCCCCCCCCCCCAAAAAAAAAAAGGAAACAAATATAATTGTACACCACGCTGCGATACCGCTTCTCAAAAACTTCCCTTTCCCTCCATGCACCCTGGGGTTTGGAATAACGACGTTAAAGATAGTTTCGTTGTATCATGGATATGATATAGTAGACCTGATATGATATAATATAACTGATGTGGTAAAGTATAACTTTTATGCTATAGCAATAGTATAAGTGATACGATATATTATAGGTGATATGGTATTGTATACTGACATGATATAGCATAATCGATATGATATAATATAACTGATGCGATATAGTATAATTGATGATTAAAATGTGGGAAACTATATTATTCTTCCTTCCACCACCCCAAAACCTCCTAAAATATCAATAAGAGTTGACAAAAAACAAAAGGTAATTAATACATCCCAAACCGACGACACTTCTACATCCTTTTCTGTTACTCTCTAAATAACTGTTCTCTTTTTAAAAGTAAATATATTATCACTACTTTCTTATTTTTCTTTCCTTTTGAAATTTTGCGCGGTAAAATTGCAGCTCACAGGCCACTCACCCCTCAAATTCCTCCCCACGCAACGTGGCTAATTCTGCCTCTTTCCAAATCACAAGAAAGCTTACTTCAACGGCACTACCACATCCGTTTCTTTTACTCCTTAGGTTATAGTTTTGCAGCTTTCCAAAAAAAAAATTAGGAAAATACTGCGCAATCCAGTTTTGACAATCGAAACCAAAAAAAATGTTTTTAAATGTTATGTAGAGTCAGTATTAACATATGGATGTGAATCATGGACAATAGGAAAAAAGACAAGAAAATCACTAGAGTCTGTAGAAATGTGGTTTTACAGAAGAATGTTGAGAATACCATGGACAGCTAAGAAAAGTAATGAAACTGTTCTGAAAGAGGCCAAATCAAAAGGAGAGCTAGTTTCCAATATTAGGAAGAGACAATCATCATTTTTTGGCCATGTAATGAGAAGAGAACAGCTGGAATATATTGTAACAAGTGGACAAATTGAGGGACGAAGAGATAGAGGGAAGCAAAGAGAAAAAATACCAGACAGTTTAAAAGAATGGCTTGGCAGAAGGTCAACAACAGAAATCATAAATAACTGTCGTAAATGTAATAAATTAGATGCATATCTTTTAAGCAGTCTATAAGTTGTTTGTGGTGTACTCTATCAAAAGTTTTGGTGTTGTCTATGAAGCAGGCATATATTGGTTTGTTTACTTCTGTGTACTTTTCGATTAATGTCTTCATGTTTAATATGGCTTCTTTTGTCCCACTGCCTTTCCTAAATCCAAATTGTTGTTCTTCGATTTTCATATTGCTTTTATTCTGAATCCATCCTTGTATAACTTTTAGCAAGATTTTTGTTACATGGCTCATTAGACTTATTGTTCTAAAGTCACTGCATTCAACTGCGCCATTCTTTTTAGGCAATGCAATGAAAATTGATGTTTTTAGTTCATTTGGTATGTATCATGTATGGTATATATCGTTGCATATGCCTGTGATCAAATCTATGCCAAAATTTTCCAAGCCTGTATCATCTCAATCTGTATGTTGTCAGGTCATGCAGCTTTTCCTCTGTCATTGTTTATATAGCTTTTTCCATTTCCAGTATTAAGATTGTATAGACTGATGTACATTTTATCATTTGTTTCTTTTCCCTTTCGTCATGAAATAATTCTTTGGACTAACTAATGAAATATTGACAAGTGTTATTTAATGAATCTATAGGGGCCAGGCAAACTTCGACTTAGGGTGACATGGGCAGTAGGAAAGACCGTTTGGAAGCGTGGCCTCCTCAAAGTCTATGGTCCTGCGCATATCAAGGCCTGGGCTCAAGAAATCGTTGTCCTGGGGCTGTTAAGAAAGTCCCGTAGCGCCAGCGTCCTGCAGTGCCTGTGGACAAGTAACACCAACCCCTACCACGAGGCCATGACTCTCCTCAGCGGAGACATTGTGACTTGCGACTCCAGGTAAGTTACCTTCTCTCATTCTGAGTGTACGTGATAAGTTTGCGCTTTCTCTTCACAATTTAAAAATGTATTTCCGCTGGATGTGAATAATAGGACAATAGGACTAAAGACCAGAACATCAGTGGAGGCTGTAGAATTGTGGTTTTTTGCTGAAAAAAGTTGAGAATACCTTGATAGCTAAGAATAGTAATGAAAATATTATGAAAGATACCAAAGCAAAAAGAGAGCTAACTACCAATACTACTAAGAAACAATCATTATTTTTTGGCAAGGTAATGAGACGGAACAGATGGAATATATTTTAACAACTGAGAAAATTGAGGGGCAAAAAGATAGGATACCAGACAGCTTAAGAGAATGGCTTGGCAGAAGGTCAGCAACAGAAATGATAAATAACTGTCGAGATCGAAAGTTGTGGAGAAACATTATCTACACCAGCAGGCATGGCATTTGATGATGGTGATGATGATGATAATGATGATGATGATGATGATGGTGCTTGGAAGTCTTTTGAAAGTAAGCGATTGGGGGCTATGTTCTTGACCTTGCATAGATCATGCAATTTCTTTAGCCTGATTCTAATTTTGGCAATGTTGAGATTATGATCACTGTCAATGTTTTCTCCTCAAGAGATCAAGAGTTATGGAGAGACATGATCATCTACACCAGCAGGCATGTACCTGATGATAATAATTTCTACTAGTTCTGGCTTAAATTATTTCTCGGTTGACAAAATTATGATTACATTTTGATTGGTAACCACTATAATTTAATTATTAATTCAATTTGTTTTCCTGTTTGTGTGCACCATCTGTGTTCCAACAGCGCTTTATTGTATATTGTGGTCAGCATGTTCACCAACAAAAATCAGATACACACAGAAGGATAGGGAGCCGCGATTGCTCAGTGGTTAGTGAACTGGACTACAAAGGACAAGGGTTAGGGTTCGATCCCAAACGACGGCTTCCGGGTTCACCCAGCCTTAAATGGGTACTGGATTACTGGATTTTTTCTGGGAAAGTAAATCGGCACGGGCGTAATACCGATCACATTACCCCAAAAATCATGCGCTGAAGGTCTGTAAAATGTATGGTCACTAACACCATATTCCCTATACGCCACTTACGGCATGACGGGGGCTTTTTACTTTTTTTTTCGGAGACTGGGTGGTTGAGAAGTAAGACGTCCGCCTCTCGATTCGATTCCCGTCCCAGGCAATGTATATCTATTCTTCTAATCCATGGTTTCTTCGTGGCTTTACCCCTCCCTCCTTCCCCCCCCCCTTCTTTTTTTCCCTTTTTCGGCCTCTCAGTATCTCTCTTCACGGCCTCTTCACATCTGATGTCTAGCCCTCTCAGATAACGACAAAGAAATAGAACATCCCGTGTGCTCTCTGCGCATATTAAATAACCCTTAGCAGCTAAAAGTCGACAAAAATATACCACTGCCTGGTCGACAATGGTTAAATTAGAATCTTCCCATGCCGAAGTCGGATGTTTCGGGTCGAATCGCTCTAGCGACACATCGTATTTAGCAGGTAAACTCTAGGAAAGAGAGGAAGGCAGAACGAACATGAAAGCCGTTCTGGTCAATGTTCTGTAGTGTTTCTCTTGCATTATACTCATCGTGGTGTCAGTTTTTTTAAATATTCCATCGTCTTAAAAGTCCACCATTACAGGTCTTTCTGCCGTTTCACAATGCAGGTCTTCCTGCCGTTTCACAATGCAGGTCTTCCTGACGTTTCACATTACAGGTCTTTCTGCCGTTTCACATTACAGGTCTTCCTGCCGTTTCACAATGCAGGTCTTCCTGCCGTTTCACATTGCAGGTCTTCCTGACGTTTCACATTACAGGTCTTCCTGCCGTTTCACAATGCAGGTCTTCCTGCCGTTTCACATTACAGGTCTTCCTGACGTTTCACATTGCAGGTCTTCCTGACGTTTCACATTGCAGGTCTTCCTGACGTTTCACATTGCAGGTCTTCCTGGCGTTTCACAATGCAGGTCTTCCTGACGTTTCACATTGCAGGTCTTCCTGACGTTTCACAATGCAGGTCTTCCTGACGTTTCACATTGCAGGTCTTCCTGACGTTTCACAATGCAGGTCTTCCTGACGTTTCACATTGCAGGTCTTCCTGACGTTTCACATTGCAGGTCTTCCTGGGGAGATTTGAGCGCTCCTGAACAGTTGCTCGATGTGCGGTGAGGATAATTCGACGTCTAATTAACGACTAACTGACGACTGGCTAAAGACAAACGACTAACTAACGACTAGCTAACTGTTGTTTTTAGTGCTAAGGACCTCTTAGGGATCTTGCCTGATATTGAGGTACCTGTCCAAATCAACTGATGTTTTATTTACTGATGTGATTCACACTAGGGTTACCCCAGCTTTTTTCCTTATTTCAGATTCTGTTGATTGTCTTCACATGACGTCACACAGGCATCTCATCGCTGTGATGACGATTTTTCTGATCCTCCCCTACCTTCCTTCCTTCCTTCCTTCCTTCCTTCCTTCCTTCCTTCCTTCCTTCCTTCCTTCCTTCCTTCCTTCCTTCCTTCCTTCCTTCCTTCCTTCCTTCCTTCCTTCTTCTCCTCCTTCCTTCCTCCCTCCCTTAAAAAAATTGCTTTGTGTTCAAGTTTAGTAATGATAGTAGAGTGTTGGGAGATATAGTAACTTATGTAGAGCTCTCTTAGATCATACAGGTTTGTCCTTTAATACTGGGGCCAATTGTTAGTGCTCAATTAATGTCATTTGTTTGTGTGTTTCTCGTTCTTATACTTGATCAAGAGAGATCAATGTGTGTGGCAACTTTTAAAGCAGACAATAGCTGCGAACTTTGATCTTTCCGTTGGCATTTTTTTGTGGTTCTGTGTCTTTGTCATCTTTCATCTCTCTAAATCATAATACTGAGTCTTCAAAGCAAATTCTCTGGCCGTTTGTAGGAATGTATTTCACATTTAACAAGATTTTGGCGATCTTCTCTAAGATGGGAATTTTTTGTTATTTGATTGTAAATGAAATGTCTGTTCATTTTGACATTTACAGATTCAGTTAGGGTGGTATAAGACTAACGTAGGTTAAAAATGTCAAACTCTGTCGCTGCAATGTCAGAATTCCTGTCATAATTTTCACATTACCTTTGACATTTGACCCTTGACTGTGTGGATAAGCGTTCAAAATCCTAGAGTGTGCTCTGAGTTAAATTATCTCAAACATTTATGTCTTCTCTTGTCTTGGTGGCCTCCTCTGATAGGCTATTCTTTTACTAGTTATACTTGTTACCATTCTATTAATTGTGCTCTTAATTGTATGTATTTTTGTATTAAAATATGTATACATGAAAAACGGTCACATAGAAGCAATAGAGGAAGTGTAAACATGAACGATCTAGGAACATATGTAGACCAGAGCTTGAGACAGGGGTCACAAAGGTGAAGTAGGTCTGGGAATAACTGGAAATGAAAGCAAACAACAGACATGACTGGAGAACTCTTGTTGATGACTTATACCCTAAAGTAAGATTGAAGAGGAAGAGGTAGCAACCACGTTCTTAAAAGTGATTTCTTGTGTATTAGCATTATTTTTGTTCTTTAGTAAAAAAAAAAAAATCCACCCGTTTCATAATACTCTGTTATTATGGTTTTCAATAAAATTTTTTATAATATATGTCCTTTTCCCTTGTGGGTTCCATGTGAGAACTTGTCTGGCTGATACAATATTCTGATGGAAAAAAGAGTAGGAGAGTCATCATCATTAAGTACCTGGCCTACTGGCGTAGGTGATCATGTCTCTCCACAACTTTCGATCTCGACAGTTCTTTATCATTTCTGTTGTTGACCTTCTGCCAAGCCATTCTCTTAAGCTGTCCGGTATTTTCTCTCTTTGCTTTCCTCTATCTCTTAATCCCTCAATTTTTCCAGTTGTTACAATATATTCCAGTTGTTCTCTTCTCATTACATGGCCTAAAAATAATAATTGTTTATTCCTATTATTGGAAATTAGCTCTCTTTTTGCTTTGACCTCTCTCAGAACATTTTCATTACTCTTCTTAGCTGTCCATTGTATTCTCAACATTCTTCTGTAAAACCATATTTCTACAGACTCTAGTGATTTTCTTGTCTGTTGTCCCATTGTCCATGATTCACATCCATATGTTAAGACTGGCTCTACATAACATTTAAGAACTCTTTTTCTTGTTTCTGATAGGAGAGTAAGAACGTCAGTAATCGAAACGTCGAACAATTAGACTATCATGTATTAGTCTCAATAATTGTAGCGCCAAAACATAAGAAAACAGTTTTAAACTTACACAATCTGTAGCAAAAGCTTGAATTATTTATTATTGACGCAGTCAAGGCTACTTCTCTTTCTATGATGTATAGACCATTTGATTTGTGCACCGACATCGCTTGGAGCCGCGATAGCTCAGTGGTTAGTGAACTGGACTACAAAGGACAAGAGTTAGGGTTCGATCCCGACCGACGGCTTCCGGGTTCACCCAGCCTTAAATGGGGTACTTGATTTTTTCTGGGAAAATAAAGCGGCACGGGCGTAATACCGACCACATTACCCCAAAAAATCATGTGCTGAATGTCTGTAAAATTTATGATCACTAACACCATATTCCCTATACGCCACTTAGCGTGACCGGGGTACTTTACATTTTACTTTCCCGACATCGCTTGGACTCTATTTCTTGTTTAATGCTGCTTGCCATTGTTATAAATATTCCAGGCCCATTCATCATTAAAAGAAAGCCAAACATGTATCGTGTGACGGCGAATCATTTCAGGGGAGGAGGTATGTTTACAACACTCATGAAAAAAATCACAAATAATAAACAACAGAAAAATGAGGAATCCAATAAGAAACAGAAAAAAAAAACAAAGAACAATAGTCAGCCTGAAACAGGATCGAATCTGTACACAGTTGAAACATACCTCTTACCCTGAAATGATTAAACATACCCCTTCCCCTTATTGATTAAATATACTTTTTACCCTGAAATGATTAAACATACCCTTTACCCTGAAATGATTAAACATACCCTTTACCCTGAAATGATTAAACATACCCTTTACCCTGAAATGATTAAACATACCCTTTCCCCTGAAATGATTAAACATACCCTTTCCCTGAAATGATTAAACATACCCTTTCTCCTGAAATTATTCGCTGATCTATCACTTCCGAAGTTTCCCTCCATAGAAAAAAAATATATGAAAAGCCCGACACGCCAAGTGGCGTATAGGGAATATGGTGTTAGTGACCCATCACGCCAAGTGGCGTATAGGGAATATGGTGTTAGTGACCCATCACGCCAAGTGGCGTATAGGGAATATGGTGTTAGTGACCATAATTTTTACAGACCTTCAGCACATGATTTTTGGCGTAATGTGGTCGGTATTACGCCCGTGCCGCTTTACCTTCCGAAAAAAGAATCCGGTACCCATTTAAGGCTGGGTGAACCCGGAAACCATCGATCAGGATCGAACCCGACCTCTCGTCCCTTGTAGTCCAGTCCACTAACCACTGAGCCATCGCGGCTCCCATCCAAACTAATATTCATGTATTATTTGTCTCCAATCTCTATGACAGTTACAGCATTTACCAGGTGCATTCTTTACTTACAATGTTAGAGTTGTCCTTTTGTTCATGTAATTACAGATCCACATCATTGTTGCAGATTGACGTGCCTTGAGTTGACGTCAGGCGGAACACTGCAGGAGCTACTTAAGACAATGGAAGTGCCAATCCCAGACTCCTGCCAGAGGGTAATCATGCAGGATATTGCCAGGGGGCTGTCTTGCTTGCATGACTTGAATGTTCTTCACAGAAACCTGACTTCCGCTGCTGTCTATCTCAAGGGATCCGTACAGGTTAGACACTCAACAATGTGGGTATGTGTAAACTGTGACTGCTCGATAGCCATGGAAACAACAGACACTTTATTATAAATCAGCGAGTGAGGATCATAAATGGACGGCACACTGGGTATCCGCCGCGCTAAAATCAGAGAGGTGTTGACCTAAAATGTAAAATTGTCGTAGCATACTTTAAAACTGCGACACGAAGCAAATCGCGCCCACTTAACGCCTTTTTAACGACAGATGAGCCCACAATTACCAACAACATCCGAACTGGATGTGGTCAGGGAGTCATATCTGGCTGGTTGCGTCAGGATCAACGTACAACAAATTGATCCAGACTCTACTCCACCTCGGGAGCCGCGATAGCTACGTGGTTAGTGAACTGGACTACAAAGAACAAGAGGTAGGGTTCGATCCCAACCAACGACTTCCGGGTTCACGCAGCCTTTAATGGGTACCGGATTTTTTTTCTGGGAAAGTAAAGCGGCACGGGCGTAATACTGACCACATTACCCCAAAAATCATGTGCCGAAGGTCTGTAAAATTTATGGTCACTAACACCATATTCCCTATACGCCGCCACTTGGCGTGACGGGGGTACTTTACTTTACTGCTCCACCTCCCCATGAAGAACTAAAGGCAGCGACTGGCCAAGCTAGTAGGGAATGAACAAGGAAGGTAACCCGATACCACCAAATATATTAATCGAGAATATCAAATAACAGAACGAGCAATGAGAACATCCAATATTAGAACGAGCAAAGAGAATATCCAATAACAGAACGAGCAATGAGAACATCCAATATTAGAACGAGCAAAGAGAATATCCAATAACAGAACGAGCAATGAGAACATCCAATATTAGAACGAGCAATGAGAACATCCAATATTAGAACGAGCAAAGAGAATGTCCAATAACAGAACGAGCAAAGATAATATCCAATATCAGAACGAGCAAAAAAGAATATCCAATAACAGAACGAGCAATGAGAACATCCAATATTAGAACGAGCAAAGAGAATATCCAATATCAGAACGAGCAAAGAGAATATCCAATAACAGAACGAGCAAAGAGAATATCCAATAACAGAACGAGCAAAGAGAATATCCAATAATAGAACGAGCAATGAGAACATCCAATATTAGAACGAGCAAAGAGAATATCCAATAACAGAACGAGCAAACAGAATATCCAGTAACAGAACGAGCAAAGAGAATATCAAATAACAGAACGAGCAAAGAGAATATCCAATAACAGAACAAGCATTGAGAGCATCCAATATTAGAACGAGCAAAGAGAATATCCAATAACAGAACGAGCAATGAGAACATCCAATATTAGAACGAGCAAAGATAATATCCAATATTATAGCGAGCCAAGGGCACGGGAGTTAACCAGTCTTTGAACAATCCCACAGGGTCAACGACAAATAACTGATAAAGACTACACTTTATCTCTTCCGCTGGACTTACTACAGCAACAGGCAGGCACATATGGACAACCGACTGTCTAACTATAATATTGAGTTATTTGCGGGTCATCATCACTGCACTCCGAACTTGTCCATAGGTGCTCATGGTTGTCGAAGTCCTGTGTCTTCCCACTTCCCGGAGGGCATTGATGATGTCCGTCCGATCCATTAGTTTACCGTCCTCAACAATAGCGCAGCTAGCCAACCTGTCCGCTCTTTCATTTCCCCGCACTCCCGCATGTCCTGGGACGTAGACAAAGGTGATATTTGAATCATTGTAGCTTCACTGAGCTGGTATCTACTGACATAAAAGATGTAGTGTTGCACTCTCTGTACAACGGATAAACTCCCCCAGCAGGAATCAAGCCTCCGATAAATCTTTCCACAGCTCTTTGTTGATAAAATTTTAGTAGCCTTAGTAATTTGTTTTTTTCAGTTCTGAAACATAACTGACGTATAATTCTGCTAATAGAAACATAACCAATAATCATAAGAGATGTTACAACTTAAATTTGTACCAGATGTGTGCTTAAATTTGTACCAGATGTGTGCTTAAATTTGTACCAGATGTGTGCTTAAATTTGTACCAGATGTGTGCTTAAATTTGTACCAGATGTGCCCTTCAATTTGTATCAGATGTACCCTTCAATTTGTACCCCTTCAATTTGTACCAGATGTGCCCTTCAATTTGTACCAGATGTGCCCTTCAATTTGTACCAGATGTGCCCTTCAATTTGTACCAGATGTGCACTTCAATTTGTACCAGATGTGTCCTTCAATTTGTACCAGATGTGTACTTAAATTATGATTATTTTACACCTAATGGGCCACATTTATTACATTTAGAAATATTTGTTAACATGAACGTATTGCACTAAAATATCAATAATTTAAAAATGAACTATTCTCAATATTCATATTTTTGAAAGCATCACGAATTACATTTTTCGGGCACATCATGAGAAGAGGAAAGTTGGAATACTTGGTTACAACTGGCAAAAAATAAAGGGAAAGAGAAATCGCGGACGACAAAGAGAGAAAATACTGGATAGCTTGGTGTCATGGCATGGAAAAGTCAACAACATAATTAATACGATGCTCTGTAGATAGAAGATTGTGGAAGGACATGATTGCCTACGCCAACCGGTATGACACATCATGATGATGATCACGAATTAGAATCACTCCAATGAAATATCAATCTCAAGAATGAGTGGAATGTGGTTTCTTCAGAACATCATTTATACGTGTAGCAACATTTTTATGATTATAACTAAAATGCTACTTTGAGATGAACGCAAGCATCCGTGCACTGCAGCCATTCACACCGAATGGGCTTATAGGATGGCGACTCGTATCAACTCAGTAACATTAATATCAATTCATTACCAAGGCAACGACATGTACACAATCTACCATCGTCATCATTAACACTGATACCATTATTGTAAATGTCATTATCATTATGGCATTCTTATCATAACAACCATTATTCCTTCATTCATTGAGTGTCATCTCCACATCGAAGGTTGGCTTCCATGGAGCGTCATTTTACTTTGTCTCTTGTCTTGATAGTTCACGTTGTCATATGTCCAACCTTTTATTGCTATCAGTCCATGTTTAGTCTTGGTTTGCCTCTGCCTCATCTACCTTGTATCTTCTCATCCAAGATGACTTTTAGAAGGATGTTTTGTTTCTTCATATGTCAAAAAATGTCAGTTGTCTTTATCAAATTGTGTTAATTAGTCGTTTTATTTTCAGCTTATTCAGAACTTCACTGCTTGTCTTCTTTCCCTTGCACCCAATTCTCCCCATTTTGTATAGATTCATTTTTCAAAGGAGTCATTATTGTTGAATTACAATTGTTAGCATTCATTTACAATAGTGTGTATTGTAGAGTTGATGATCAATCTTTCTTTGCCTATAATTAATCATCGATTGAATCCCACTTTGGGCCCCTTCTTCATTACGACTAACTTGTTCTGTTTGGCTTCGATCTTCACATTTCCACACCTCTGGCGATTTCCCAGAACTTCCTGTACCTGTCACTGAGTTTTAGCTTGTTTTCTTTTAATTTCTTCTTCTTTTTCTTTTCAGCTCCCTGTGGAGCATAGGTCTTCAACAAACACTTTTCAAGTCGTTCTGTTTATTGACATTCTTTTAAGATCGTTTCATATGTCTCTCCCCCCCCCCTTTTCTCTTCATCTCTGCTTCCAAATGTCTTCTACAAATATATTTTGGTCTTTCTATTTGTCTCCTCCCATGGGGGACTCCACAATTTTAATTTACTTAGTATTTATTTTTTAAAAATATTGTCTCGTTGAACAAGAAAACATATAAAGCAACTTCATGCTCACCTAAGGCGACAGGCCAGAAGCAGAAGTTAGTCAACACAGAAAGGAGATGTCTAAGGACAATAACTTTAATGAATAATAGAGAAAGAATGACGAAAGCGACAGCAAGAGAAAGAATCGTATTATAACCAATATTTAACTACAAACAAGGAAAACAAATAAAATAGTTGGTCCACGTAAGACGGTGCCTTGTGTCTCTATCTATACTGTGTGCATATAGCAAAAGAAACATAAAACATTCAGGGATATACTAAAAGAGTAGGAAGACGAACTTCCATTAGGAAGAGTCCATGAGGTGTTGAAGTAAACACGCTGGATTTGCGATAACGTGATCGCAGTTTGACGTTCTTCATTTAAGGCCTGATATTAAAGAATGGGTACCAGGGTCACTGAGTTCCAGAAGGTTTTATCAACGATGAAGGACACTGATCCCCTTTATCTTCAAATGTTGTGTCTCAGTTCGGTGAAGATTATGATTTAACTCGCCTACGACATGATATGTTATATAACACCAGTTACCTTTAGCATATCTCAAATAATTTGATTGGACTATCTCTTTGTGTGTGTGTAAAACTCTTCTCAGTAAACATAATTTGATAGAACTACTTCTTATTCCGTGTGAAACATTTCTATGTAAATGCACTGCCTTGTAAACACATTTGCATTGTTATTAATCATCTTCCATCGCAAGTTAAAGATAGTAAAGCCTTGGCATTGAAGTCTACTCTCTCCTCTCACAGCGTCTTGTGTTACGAGCAGCCATTGGAGATTTCGAGGACGCTCAGATTTACGGCACTGTCCTAACCGGTACTGTCAACAGCACAGTCAGCAAGAAGCGGTTTTTCTTACCGGACATTCGATCTTACGCCCTGGTCGGGATCGAGTTGCTGGCACGTACATGTGAGTGCAGACAGCGGGAGAGACGCCTCCATTGCACCACGAGCACCAAGACCACGTCAAGTTTCGAGGACACGACGATGCAGCTCGGGTTAATCCTTCCAAACACTGACCAGGGCTTGCACATACTTTCATGCGATCAGAGCAGCACAGAAAATGAACGTATTTCTGAGGCGATCAGTGCACCATCGTATGGGTTTCAGCAGTTCGATAACAACGAGTTTATACATTGCACCCAAGGTCTGCGTGAAAGCGGGACCCTTGTAAATGAAACGTTCACTATAGACAAACATGTCAATGACTCGACCTACGATCACACATCGGGCAAACTTTCTGAAATAACAAAAAATGAAGATATGGTACATTCTGATATTGTCTACAGCACAGAGTTAGAAACAGAGAAAATCGATCATACGAGACATCTAGAGCACAATGTAGATAACAACTGGAAGCTACAGACTCGCACGGCCGATACAAACCAAAACGAGGAGACGATTTGTAAAAGCTGGAGGGGACCTTGCGAGGACAGTCAATGGGAAGAATACATAGTCGACGGTGATTTTTCGAATGCTAAAAAGTCATTTAGTTTTACTTTTCCAAATTATTCGATTTTTCGGGGACTGGAGAGTGGTTCTCGCGTAGATGACCTGGATTTGATTGAAGAGGATATTGATGTAGGTCGGAAGAAAAGAATCAGCAGTAAAAAGGGACAGCACTCTGGTTACGTGTCTTCTATGACTAATGACGGAAAGGAAATCTTTATACCCGCCACTTACAAGCAGAAATCTGGAGCGAACTCAAGTTCTGGCTATGGTAGTAGTAGTGGAAGCACAATAGTTCAAACAGATCATCGTCCGTCTGCAGGGACAGTGCGGGGCTCATCGTACAAAGCCAGTGTTTCGCACACAAAGCGGTTTCAGATTACTTCACCTTTTGGCATGACTGGCTCGGAGAACATCCTTGAGGTTTTACCAGCTGTTGGGGATGGTGAATATAGGTCGAGGCATCTTTTCAAAGAGTTTAAGAGAGCTAAGGAAGAAGCGCAAGTTGAACAGCTCATTATTAGCTACGAAGAGAGAGTGAAAAAAGGAAAACTGTCAGACACTAACCAGTATTTGAAATCTGGAGTTGTCGAACCTAAAGAAATCTCAAATGAGAATATTGACATGTTTTCTGGTCTCGATATACAAACATCACAAATATTGCCGTGTTACAGCGAACATAACCAGGAAGCTGGTCAAGCAGTCAAGGCCAGCAAAGAGCAGGCGAGAGACCAACATTCAGCACAACGACAAAAGACTGACAAGTTACCGCGCAATCAGAGAAATGCCGGTGAGTTGAAGAGTGCTAATACCTCATCGCTTCAAGAGTGCGCGGAAAAATCATCTTTGAGGCGGAATAAAGCTCGCACGTTGTTGGAAAGAAATTGGGAGGTCCCCATCAGCTCTCTATATACGAGGAATCTCGCGGCACGAAAGGGAGAGAAGTTGAGCAGAAATACTCGAGTCGACAACGGTCACTCTTGTCTCGAATTCCGGAACCAGAAAGTGTGGTTCCAGATACAAACTCCCACGACAGCTCTACAGATGCATCTGTCGACTCAAATAAGGAACTGTTATCACAGCCACATGCTCCTGTATGCAGTTCACATGAGCTCATTGTTGATAACAACAACGCTATCAATAAAGACAATCGTAGTATGCATATAAATGATGTATTCATTTCTCGTACACCAAGAAGGCCTTCAGCTAAAAACCGTCCTGCCCCTCAACCTCCGCCACTCCAGTTCATTAATCCCACCAGCGAACACTCGTTTGTAGCATCGGAGTTCTCTCAGTTTGGCAACCCTCATCCTCATTTTTTGAAGCGCGATGACGGATCATTCACTAGCGTGGAGCCAGCATCAACAGAGTCTGAATACGCGGCTCATAACAACGTCCACGAACATACAAACATTGATCAAATTGAGTCAGCGATGAATGATATTATACAAAGCAATCTCTCCTTTATGGAGTCTAACTCGATAGTGCCAATGAGACTAAGACTGATCGACAGTGGCTTCGATAGTGACTCAGTAACCAGCGACGAATCCTGCATTTGCGCAGCCGCCGCATTACAAATTCCCGAAGAAGGCTCTACATCGTACCCGTCAGAAGTATTCTCCCAGAGCAAATGCAGCTGCGCATGCTCTAGCTGTTTAGGAAGCATCCAGAGCCGTATCAAAGAAACTAGCTGGCCCGACAGTCCAGACTCGGAGTCTTTGAACAATAGCAATTCTTTCTCTTCCTACGACAACAACATGCACAGAAGAAAGCTGCCAAGGAAGAGAGATGATGTAGACTCCAGTGCTTGTATTCTTGCCCCAGATGATCAATACCCATCGTCTACACATCACACCACCACCCAGTCTGCCAACTCTTTGCATCTTCTTAGAGCGTATTCTTTAGAAAGAAGGCAACAGCATCGTATGTCTGAGCCCGTGGAGCACTACGCCAGCAGTGCCAGTGAAACAAGTAGTGCTGCCTCGAGGCATTACAGACAGCTAATCAAGAAGGGAGTCCCGCTTCGTGTTTCAGTGATCTCTGGAGAGAAGAGCTCTGCATATAATACTCAGGAAGATATAACTTACATAAGGGATGTCAAACAAGATGTTCTCACTCATACAACACAAGGGGAAGTCACAGATATTTCTGAAGAAAACATTGTAAATAACAATTTGAACAGAAATACGACTTTTAATAAAGAGCAACTTCATCGCCATGGAAGGAATATGAAAACAATGCCCACAATACATTCACTGGAACTGAAGGAAGAGGATGAAAACGAGGAAGACTATTACCACGATTACTTTATCCCATCACTGGAAGATATAATCAAAGAAATACCAGATGAAACCGGCCGCTTCCCAGAAGGGACAAAAACATTCTTGAACCGACCAGAGTCAGAGCTGTCAATAAAAGCAATGAAAGAGATTCTCTCACCCCACGATTCTACTACAGACAGTGGGTCCACACATCTTTCAGAGTCCATGATTGACAAAATATTCTCACAATCGGGATCAACAAACAATGCGCTGTACACATTTTCACATTGTGAACACGATTTAAACAGTTCAGCGTTTAAAGACATGCCCACAAGTGGAGCTAGTGGATCCGTTTTCGTGGATCCTGTTGGACTTCTGGGTGGTATGGACGCCAGGCACGTGAAGTACTGCCAGGCTATCTGTGACGGTGGTCGTTTGGTTACCATGCTTGAACTGCTCCCAGCAAACCAACAAACATTCCGTCATCTCAGGTCTAAGTTGCAACAAAATGGAAGCGTTGGATTGATCAGTAATCAGGTAAGACAAACCTCATGTATCAGACAATTATCATTATATCGTGAGCCATTTCTGCTTTGATTATCATAGATCCTAAGATCGATTCTCTAAAACCACCTCTGGATGTTTTCAACCCTATTTAGTATTCATTTGCCTCCGCCTCTTTCACCATCTATTTTCCTTTTTAAGAGAACGTACTTTGTAGAATTCTCTTATATGACCATTTTATTTTGTGTCTTGCTCGAATTCTATTAATAGTTCTTTTATACTGTTAAGTTCATTGAAAGCTTAATATCTTTCCTTTCCGTTTACCAAATTCTTCCCATTCCTCTAAAAATCCTACTTCTATAGCTTCAGTTTTCTTTCTTTCTTTCTTTCTTTATTTCTTTCTTTCGTAATTTCTGTCTTTTTTAACGTCATTGTATTTACTCACTATAAAAATATTAGTTGGACATATTTGACAAAAGTCATTTTCAATTTTAATGACACTCGTTTAATGTCAGAATATATTTTTTTCCATGTTGTTTACTGTTAATTCTATTTATTTTTTCCTCATAAATTCTGTCACTTGATATTCTTATGCTCCAAGTCATTATAAATGTATATATCAGGAGCGGGCAACCTTTTATTTTCTGAGGGCCAGATCTAAAAACTATGAAAACGCCGAGGGTCAGATATTATCACCTAATGAAGCCATTATATAAATGACTCAATCTGCATTCATGGGCGATTGTAACGTAAAAATCGTATTACTGATAAAGAGTGGAAGACAGAAAAGCGAGCGGAATATAAGGGAGAGGGGTGATTTAAAAAAGTGGGGGGGGGGGGGGGGAGAAAATTCAACAAAAAATTATAAATAGAAAGCTTACCGGATTTTTTAATGAGATGGTTGTGCTTAAACTTCACGCAGGGATGTCCTTGTTTGGTAGTATTTGACCAATAGAAATGGATAGTACATTTTTAAAAATGCGTACCGATGAATCGATTTCCCGCTTTTGGTCTATGTTTTAAACAAAAATTGTTCACAAACAAATTAGGGCTACAAAACAATGAAGGAACTTTTTGAACATCTGAAGACATTAACAAGACTGAGGAGAAATGAAATATATATATATATATATATATATATATATATATATATATATATATATATAATGGTATGATTAAAGCTTTCACGTAACAGATGGACACCACAAATCAGAACGAGATTTCGTTAAAAAACGCTTTTTCCCGTTGCGCCGAAATATCGTTCTTGCTTGCTTGCGTTCGCCCGATGACTAAAGGAGTGTACCACTTTATCATCCGCCCTTAAAAGGACGTTAAGTTGGCGTGTATGCGTTGTGTTGTGGTTTGCAGTATAACTGTGATATTTGCACCTTTCGACCCAACACATCCGACTTCAGCACGAAACGTCGTTCTGATTGGTGATGTCAGTAGTAGACAAGGTTCCATTTGAGCCGTATTTAGGCGCTAAATTAACAAAGATATATAGGGCGGCGCGCGGTGCGCCTTTCGCGCGAAATGTACACGAGAGACAAGGGGAGTTAACCATGACCGCGCGTGTCCGGATGTTGACCTCTAGTCTCGGTGACCCCGGAAGTGACCTGTTTATGTCTGATGTGTGCTGACTTTGGAGCGCTTGGTGTACTTGAGCGATAGTGATAGGTTAGTAGATTATACAACATCAATGAAAAACGATCAATATAAAACAGAAGACAAAGATATATTTTATTCTTTATTATCTCAATAGGTGTATAACATACACTGATATTATATAACATTACAAACATATTTAGTACACCGAGTAAATATATAGTACAGGGATAACATTTATTTATAGCTATGTAGTTGGGTGTCTGCTTAACGTTGTACCATAAATGAAGCATAAGGGTGAAACAGTTAGAGATTACTGGTTAGTCTAAGCTGGTAGTGTAAATATGTTCCTCGGTGTTAGTGGTTCGCTATCTCTCTCTCTCTCTCTCTCTCTCTTCTCTCTTTCTCTCTCTCTCTCTACTATTCCAGCCTAGATTTCCTTCCATTGAAACACTTACTCATTCTCTCCATTTATCCCTAGCATCGCGCCTTCCCTCTCTCTCTCTCTCTCGCTTTCTCCCCTATCCTCTCTTAGACTTCTAACCTATCACTCCACCCTCCGCCTCTCTCTTTAGCTCTCCCGCCCTCCCTCATATTTTTAGCGTCCCTCCTATTGTAACACTTGATTATTCTCACCATTAATACATAGCATCTCGCCTTCTTTCTCATAGGTTTCTCTCGCTCTCTCTCTCTCTCTCTCTCTCAGTTAGAGATTACTGGTTAGTCTTAGCTGGTAGTGTAAATATGTTCCTCGGTGTTAGTGGTTCGCTATCTCTCTCTCTCTCTCTCTCTCTCTCGCCCTCTTTCTCTCTCTCTCTCTCTCTCTCTCTCTCTCTCTTTCTCTCTCTCTCTCTCTCTCTCTACTATTCCAGCCTAGATTTCCCTCCATTGAAACACTTACTCATTCTCTCCATTTATCCCTAGCATCGCGCCTTCCTTCTCTCTCTCTCTCTCTCTCTCTCTCTCTCTCTCGCTTTCTCCCCTATCCGCTCTTAGACTTCTAACCTATCACTCCACCCTCCGCCTCTCCCTTTAGCTCCCCGCCCTCCCTCATATTTTTAGCGTCCCTCCTATTGTAACACTTGATTATTCTCACCATTAATACATAGCATCTCGCCTTCTTTATCATACGCTTCTCTCTCTCGCTCTCTCTCTCTCTCTCTCGCTCTTCTAACCCCTACTAGACTTCTCTCCTACCATTCCACCTTTCTTCCTCTCTCTCTCTCTCTCTCTCTCTCTCTCTCTCTACCTCGCCTAGCGTTCCGCCTTCATTCGTATTTTTACCTTACCACCAGTGTAACACATTAATAACATTGAATATCAATTACAAAAAGACTTGAAATATCTACTTTTAAAGAACCAATAAGATAAACATATGAAAAACGAAGAAATAATACACTCAACAAGGCGTAACATACGTACTTTATACACATCACCCATTAATACAACTGAAATTCCTTTAATGATAACCTATCACATCGTTATGAGCTAAGAGAAAAACAGAAAAAAATTCAACTTACACCGTAAAATATTCCACTACAACACAGACCGCTAGACTGAACAGTACTACGAAAATAAACGTCTGTGAATCAAGCGCGCTTATAACACGAAGTCTCACATCCGACTAGTTTAAATATAGTCTGGTAAATAAAATTTGGACGATACTATTCCACCCTCGACTAATATCTAGGTTAACCAATCAGAGAAGAAGATTTCTATCGGACACCCATCAACGAAATGACTGACCTCTGGATTAACTAATCGGAGAAGAGGATTACTGTTATCGTGATAACTGACCTCATTTTCAACTTGAAGTGCTGTCGAGTCTGAGCATGGGTTACTTTAAATCGACCTAGCGGGTCAATGGTGGGGGAAATAATACAAGTGGCGGGTTACTTGAACGCGTTTTGACCCCTGCTGCAATACCAGGAGTTCCATGACAGTTATAAATAGTTGGATACAACAAGCAGGAAGTTATATTAAGGACAGAAATCTAGCAGGCAATGGCAGAAACCTAAGAGGCAAGGACAGAAAACTAGGGGGGTCGTGGTTCGTGGTTCGGTAAGTCCGTGGTTCGTTAAGTCCGTGGTTCGTGGGGTTGTGGTTCGTGGTTCGTTAGTTGATGGTTCGTTAAGTCCGTGGTTCGTGGGGTTGTGGTTCGTGGTTCGTTAGTTGATGGTTCATTAAGTCCATGGTTCGTAGGGGTTGTGGTTCGCGGTTCGTGAGTTGATGGTTCGTTAAGTTCGTGGTTTGTTAAGTTCGTTGTTCGTGAGTTTGTGGTTCGTTAGTTGATGGTTCGTTAAGTCCGTGGTTCGTGGGGTTGTGGTTCGTGGTTCGTTAGTTGATGGTTCGTTAAGTCCGTGGTTCGTGGGGTTGTGGTTCGTGGTTCGTTAGTTGATGGTTCGTTAAGTCCGTGGTTCGTGGGGTTGTGGTTCGTGGTTCGTTAGTTGATGGTTCGTTAAGTCCATGGTTCGTAGGGGTTGTGGTTCGCGGTTCGTGAGTTGAGGGTTCGGTAAGTTCGTGGTTTGTTAAGTTCGTTGTTCGTGAGTTTGTGGTTCGTTAGTTAATGGTTCATTAAGTCCGTGGTTCGTGGGGTTGTGGTTCATGGTTCGTGAGTTGAGGGTTCGTTAAGTCCATAGTTCGTAGGGGTTGTGGTTCGCGGTTCGTGAGTTGAGGGTTCGTTAAGTCCGTGGTTCGTGGGGTTGTGGTTCGTGGTTCGTTAGTTGATAGTTCGTTAAGTCCATGGTTCGTAGGGTTGTGGTTCGCGGTTCGTGAGTTGAGGGTTCGTTAAGTCCGTGGTTCGTGGGGTTGTGGTTCGTGGTTCGTTAGTTGATAGTTCGTTAAGTCCATGGTTCGTAGGGGTTGTGGTTCGCGGTTCGTGAGTTGAGGGTTCGTTAAGTCCGTGGTTCGTGGGGTTGTGGTTCGTGATTCGTTAGTTGATGGTTCGTTAAATCCATGGTTCGTGGGGTTGTGGTTTATTAAGTTTGTAGTTTGTTAAGTGCGTGGTTCGAGAGGTCGTGGGCAAGGGCAGAAACCTAAGAGGCAAGGGTAGAAACCTAGGAGGCAAGGTCAGAAACCTAGGAGGCAAGGGCAGAAACCTAGGAGGCAAGGGCAGAAACCTAAGAGGCAAAGACAGAAACCTAGGAGGCAAGGTCAGAAACCTAGGAGGCAAGGGCAGAAACCTAGGAAGCAAAGGCTGAAAAACACTCGTACTGACTAAGGCTTCCAAGGTGTATTTGATTGTCGCCCTATTTTTGTCTGTATAACCTAATATATCACTTTCATTTAATCTATCGATAAACGTTTCAAAGTCATTTCTGTTGTTAACTAACAAGGGTTTGTCTAATCCTGTCGCGTTATTTGAGCTTGTGTGTGAAAGTAACGCAGCCAAATAGAACTGACCTCTGAGGCAATACCGGATGTGTTACTAAAAAGATTTTGACGTATGATGGCAATTTTATGAGTTTACCCCCTGATCATTTTTTAGGGATACGCCCATGCAATCGGTAAAAATCGTAAATTTTCACTCTAGGCATACCCCAAACTCTATTTTAGACATCCCCATTGCAAAAATTTACATTAAAAACCACTTTTAGGATTTTACCCCCTTATAATTTTTTGAGGGTTACGCCCATGGAATCGATAAAAAAGCGTTAATTTAGCACGCAGGCTTACCTAAATCTTTATTTTAGACATCCCCACACCAAAAATTTACTTAAAAATCACTTTTGAAATTGTTACCCCCTTACCATTTTTTAGGGTTACGCCCATGGAATTGATAAAAATCGTAATTTTAGCACGTAGGCTTACTTAAAACTTTATTTTAGACATCCCTACACCAAAAATTAACTTAAAAATCACTTTTGAAATTGTAACCCCCCTTACCATTTTTGAGGGTTACGCCCCTGAAATCGATAAAAAATTGAAACATAACCTCAAGGCATACCCCAAACATAATATTTGACACCCCTACATAGCAAATTCCAACATAAAAACAACAAAAAACTAGTGGTGGTATAGTGGTTTTTGAACCGTTCATACTACGCAGATGTACGGTGCAGCACGTGCAATCGATAAAAAAATTGAAATATAACCTCAAGGCATACCCCAAACATAATATTTGACACCCCTACATATCAAATTCCAACATAAAAACAACAAAAAACTAGTGGTGGTATAGTGGTTTTTGAACCGTTCATACTACGCAGATGTACGGTGCAGCACGTGCAATCGATAAAAAAATTGAAATATAACCTCAAGGCATACCCCAAACATAATATTTGACACCCCTACATATCAAATTCCAACAAAAAAAACAAAAAAAACTAGTGGTGGTATAGTGGTTTTTGAACCGTTCATACTACGCAGATGTACGGTGCAGCACGTGCAATCGATAAAAAAATTGAAATATAACCTCAAGGCATACCCCAAACATAATATTTGACACCCCTACATATCAAATTCCAACATAAAAACAACAATAAAACTAGTGGTGGTATAGTGGTTTTTGAACCGTTCATACTACGCAGATGTACGGTGCAGCACGTGCAATCGATAAAAAAATTGAAATATAACCTCAAGGCATACCCCAAACATAATATTTGACACCCCTACATATCAAATTCCAACAAAAAAAAAACAACAAAAAAAATAGTAGTAAGGAAGGGGGTTTAGTGCAAGGATTTTAACATTTTGTGAAGTTTCATGCAGCACAATCTCGTATCGTGTTGCACGAATCTGCGTAGTATGAACGGCTCAAAAACCCTATTTCCTTACTACTATGTTTTTTGTTGTTTTTATGTTGGAATTTGATATGTAGGGGTGTCAAATATTATGTTTGGGGTATGCCTTGAGGTTATATTTCAATTTTTTTATCGATTGCACGTGCTGCACCGTACATCTGCGTAGTATGAACGGTTCAAAAACCACTATACCACCACTAGTTTTTTGTTGTTTTTATGTTGGAATTTGCTATGTAGGGGTGTCAAATATTATGTTTGGGGTATGCCTTGAGGTTATGTTTCAATTTTTATCGATTTCAGGGGCGTAACCCTCAAAAATGGTAAGGGGGGTTACAATTTCAAAAGTGATTTTTAAGTTAATTTTTGGTGTAGGGATGTCTAAAATAAAGTTTTAAGTAAGCCTACGTGCTAAAATTACGATTTTTATCAATTCCATGGGCGTAACCCTAAAAAATGGTAAGGGGGTAACAATTTCAAAAGTGATTTTTAAGTAAATTTTTGGTGTGGGGATGTCTAAAATAAAGATTTAGGTAAGCCTGCGTGCTAAATTAACGCTTTTTATCGATTCCATGGGCGTAACCCTCAAAAAATTATAAGGGGGTAAAATCCTAAAAGTGGTTTTTAATGTAAATTTTTGCAATGGGGATGTCTAAAATAGAGTTTGAGGTATGCCTAGAGTGAAAATTTACGATTTTTACCGATTGCATGGGCGTATCCCTAAAAAATGATCAGGGGGTAAACTCATAAAATTGCCATCATACGTCAAAATCTTTTTAGTAACACATCCGGTATTGCCTCAGAGGTCAGTTCTATTTGGCTGCGTTACTTTCACACACAAGCTCAAATAACGCGACAGGATTAGACAAACCCTTGTTAGTTAACAACAGAAATGACTTTGAAACGTTTATCGATAGATTAAATGAAAGTGATATATTAGGTTATACAGACAAAAATAGGGCGACAATCAAATACACCTTGGAAGCCTTAGTCAGTACGAGTGTTTTTCAGCCTTTGCTTCCTAGGTTTCTGCCCTTGCCTCCTAGGTTTCTGACCTTGCCTCCTAGGTTTCTGTCTTTGCCTCTTAGGTTTCTGCCCTTGCCTCCTAGGTTTCTGCCCTGCCTCCTAGGTTTCTGACCTTGCCTCCTAGGTTTCTACCCTTGCCTCTTAGGTTTCTGCCCTTGCCCACGACCTCTCGAACCACGCACTTAACAAACTACAAACTTAATAAACCACAACCCCACGAACCATGGATTTAACGAACCATCAACTAACGAACCACGAACCACAACCCCACGAACCACGGACTTAACGAACCCTCAACTCACGAACCGCGAACCACAACCCCTACGAACCATGGACTTAACGAACTATCAACTAACGAACCACGAACCACAACCCCACGAACCACGGACTTAACGAACCCTCAACTCTCGAACCGCGAACCACAACCCCTACGAACCATGGACTTAACGAACTATCAACTAACGAACCACGAACCACAACCCCACGAACCACGGACTTAACGAACCCTCAACTCACGAACCGCGAACCACAACCCCTACGAACTATGGACTTAACGAACCCTCAACTCACGAACCATGAACCACAACCCCACGAACCACGGACTTAACGAACCATTAACTAACGAACCACAAACTCACGAACAACGAACTTAACAAACCACGAACTTACCGAACCCTCAACTCACGAACCGCGAACCACAACCCCTACGAACCATGGACTTAACGAACCATCAACTAACGAACCACGAACCACAACCCCACGAACCACGGACTTAACGAACCATCAACTAACGAACCACGAACCACAACCCCACGAACCACGGACTTAACGAACCATCAACTAACGAACCACGAACCACAACCCCACGAACCACGGACTTAACGAACCATCAACTAACGAACCACAAACTCACGAACAACGAACTTAACAAACCACGAACTTAACGAACCATCAACTCACGAACCGCGAACCACAACCCCTACGAACCATGGACTTAATGAACCATCAACTAACGAACCACGAACCACAACCCACGAACCACGGACTTAACGAACCATCAACTAACGAACCACGAACCACAACCCACGAACCACGGACTTAACGAACCACGGACTTACCGAACCACGAACCACGACCCCCTAGTTTTCTGTCCTTGCCTCTTAGGTTTCTGCCATTGCCTGCTAGATTTCTGTCCTTAATATAACTTCCTGCTTGTTGTATCCAACTATTTATAACTGTCATGGAACTCCTGGTATTGCAGCAGGGGTCAAAACGCGTTCAAGTAACCCGCCACTTGTATTATTTCCCCCACCATTGACCCGCTAGGTCGATTTAAAGTAACCCATGCATCAGACTCGACAGCACTTCAAGTTGAAAATGAGGTCAGTTATCACGATAACAGTAATCCTCTTCTCCGATTAGTTAATCCAGAGGTCAGTCATTTCGTTGATGGGTGTCCGATAGAAATCTTCTTCTCTGATTGGTTAACCTAGATATTAGTCGAGGGTGGAATAGTATCGTCCAAATTTTATTTACCAGACTATATTTAAACTAGTCGGATGTGAGACTTCGTGTTATAAGCGCGCTTGATTCACGGACGTTTATTTTCGTAGTACTGTTCAGTCTAGCGGTCTGTGTTGTAGTGGAATATTTTACGGTGTAAGTTGAATTTTTTTCTGTTTTTCTCTTAGCTCATAACGATGTGATAGGTTATCATTAAAGGAATTTCAGTTGTATTAATGGGTGATGTGTATAAAGTACGTATGTTACGCCTTGTTGAGTGTATTATTTCTTCGTTTTTCATATGTTTATCTTATTGGTTCTTTAAAAAGTAGATATTTCAAGTCTTTTTGTAATTGATATTCAATGTTATTAATGTGTTACACTGGTGGTAAGGTAAAAATACGAATGAAGGCGGAACGCTAGGCTAGGTAGAGAGAGAGAGAGAGAGAGAGAGAGAGAGAGGAAGAAAGGTGGAATGGTAGGAGAGAAGTCTAGTAGGGGTTAGAAGAGCGAGAGAGAGAGAGAGAGAGAGAGAGCGAGAGAGAGAAGCGTATGATAAAGAAGGCGAGATGCTATGTATTAATGGTGAGAATAATCAAGTGTTACAATAGGAGGGACGCTAAAAATATGAGGGAGGGCGGGGGAGCTAAAGGGAGAGGCGGAGGGTGGAGTGATAGGTTAGAAGTCTAAGAGCGGATAGGGGAGAAAGCGAGAGAGAGAGAGAGAGAGAGAGAAGGAAGGCGCGATGCTAGGGATAAATGGAGAGAATGAGTAAGTGTTTCAATGGAGGGAAATCTAGGCTGGAATAGTAGAGAGAGAGAGAGAGAGAGAGAAAGAGAGAGAGAGAGAGAGAGAGAGAGAGAGAGAGAGAAAGAGGGCGAGAGAGAGAGAGAGAGAGAGAGATAGCGAACCACTAACACCGAGGAACATATTTACACTACCAGCTAAGACTAACCAGTAATCTCTAACTGAGAGAGAGAGAGAGAGAGAGCGAGAGAAACCTATGAGAAAGAAGGCGAGATGCTATGTATTAATGGTGAGAATAATCAAGTGTTACAATAGGAGGGACGCTAAAATATGAGGGAGGGCGGGAGAGCTAAAGAGAGAGGCGGAGGGTGGAGTGATAGGTTAGAAGTCTAAGAGAGGATAGGGGAGAAAGCGAGAGAGAGAGAGAGAGGGAAGGCGCGATGCTAGGGATAAATGGAGAGAATGAGTAAGTGTTTCAATGGAAGGAAATCTAGGCTGGAATAGTAGAGAGAGAGAGAGAAAGAGAGAAAGAGAGAGAGAGAGAGAGAGAGAGATAGCGAACCACTAACACCGAGGAACATATTTACACTACCAGCTTAGACTAACCAGTAATCTCTAACTGTTTCACCCTTATGCTTCATTTATGGTACAACGTTAAGCAGACACCCAACTACATAGCTATAAATAAATGTTATCCCTGTACTATATATTTACTCGGTGTACTAAATATGTTTGTAATGTTATATAATATCAGTGTATGTTATACACCTATTGAGATAATAAAGAATAAAATATATCTTTGTCTTCTGTTTTATATTGATCGTTTTTCATTGATGTTGTATAATCTACTAACCTATCACTATCGCTCAAGTACACCAAGCGCTCCAAAGTCAGCACACATCAGACATAAACAGGTCACTTCCGGGGTCACCGAGACTAGAGGTCAACATCCGGACACGCGCGGTCATGGTTAACTCCCCTTGTCTCTCGTGTACATTTCGCGCGAAAGGCGCACCGCGCGCCGCCCTATATATCTTTGTTAATTTAGCGCCTAAATACGGCTCAAATGGAACCTTGTCTACTACTGATGTCCACTTGTTACGTGAAGCTGTAACCATACCATTTATATATATTTCATTTCTCCTCACTGTTAGCTTAACTGCAGCTTCGCATTTTGATACATTTATGTTCATTTCTTTGTCTTGACCCTATTAAAAAGACTGACCGGCAGGGCAGTGTCCGCCATCAAAAACAATCAACTTTGCAGTTGCGGCTTGTATCACGCAGCAACTAATAAACTCATAATGTGGTGCAAATTATTTCCTTTTGGCGAATTCGTTAATCAAATTATTATTTTTTTGAACGGGTTCTGAATTTTTTTTGCAATGTGTTACTTTTCATTTATTTACTTATTTATTTTTTTTTTTTTGCCCCAGGAAATGGAATGTATAGTAGTTTTTTTAAATAAAGCACAAGGGCCGGTTAAGACAGCTTGGCCCGCCGGTTCTGGTCCACGGGCCTTCGGTTGCCCAACTCTGATATATATATGGGGGAACAGGCAAATAATTGCGATGCTGCGGTGAAGCTGGTAGCAAGAGGCCAGTGGTGAGGATTGTAGAACACTCCAAGGTATGAAGACAGCTTCCCCCCTCCCCTTCTTGTTAGGCCCGTTATTTCTTGTTACCTTATATCCCCCCCCCTTGTTTTTCTTGTACGACATTAGCTGTAGAAGCTGTTGTTTGGGTTTCTAGTTCTTTCTTCAGGTGTATGAACTCTGGTCAGTCATAGCCTCGTTTCCATTTTCCCGCCTCGGGAGGTCCTTTTGTAGTCATTCTTTCGTTTGGTTCCCGGCGGATTAACCAGTCGTTCAAGTTAAGTGATTCCGTATTTTATATTTTAATTATACATATATTCTCATATTCTTTCTATATTCTTATCTTAGCTCTCTTCTTTTTTTATTTTTACATCTTCCTACTTTTTTCTTTTCTATCCTCTTCTTCTGATCATGTATTTATAGATAATTGTGTTTCATCGTTTGTTTTCGTTGTCCTTGAACTCTGAAAAAGGCCCCTGGCCGAAACGTCAGTATTGTGTTGTGTTCCTCCCTTGTGAAGCTGTCTTCATACCTTGGAGTGTTCTACACTCCTCACCACTGGCCTCTGATACATATATATATATAGGGAGGGGCGGTCACAGGTAATGTGGCGGATCTGTCTAAGAAAGTCGGAAATCCCAATGCTAACGGCGAGAATTTTTCTATTTGAATTGACCTCGTGGTTTTGACCATTGCAAACTGCCGCCAGATGGCGCTGCTTTAACCTCCCCTGTGTCTGGATTGTGTGATCTGATGACCAGCTCTCTCAGAGAGCGGCGAAGCGGAGAAGAGTTAGGTGTGCACTCGCGCACGTTAGAGAGATCTCGGCAGTTAAAAGTCGAAAAGAGCAGCCCAAATTGCCGCTGCCCGTGCAAAACTGTAAAACAAATGTACCCCGAGTCGGATGTGTCGGTCCGAGAGGCGCAGATATATTGGCTTTAACGTAAACTATCAACACATGGCCCGTGCACTTAAAGGGTGCAAGCAAAAAAGTTGTGTTGCACCGGGTGCATCTCCAAACCTTTATTATGTTCACGAAAACTATTATGGGCGTATTTATTCTTTTTATATCTTCATTGGTTCCCCATTGGCGCTATCTATCTATCTATCTATCTATCTATCTATCTATCTATCTATCTATCTATCTATCTATCTATCTATCTATCTATCTATCTATCTATCTATCTATCGAACCGAAGACGACACATAGGGCAGAACCACAATCTCAAAAACAAACCTTTCATGCCAAAATGGCACATTTTGCAGAAATCACTGCTTCCAAAATGAATGTGAATACATTCTCTGCTGAAAGTTTTCGTTTCTCTACATTTTCTAAGAAAATGTTTCTTAAGGGACATGGCTTCATGTGTTATTATTTCTTGGTGCTCATGTTCATTCCAGCGTGTTGTTGAATGTATTCAGTCAAAATGGCTGGGAACATACCTAAACCGGTATATGACACCGCTCAAACACCATCAAGTTCTAACATATTAGTTTTGACATATTTTAATCAATGAGGCCAACCAAACACCATACTATTATTTCTTGAGCTGTGCGTTTCATCCGTTTTGATTGTGTTTTGATTGTGTTTTGATTGTGTTTTGATTGTATTTTGATTGTGTTTTGACTGTGTTTTGATTGTGTTTTGATTGTGTTTTGATTTTGTTTTGATATTCCGATTACTGACGATGAATGATGATATGGAACAGGGTGATGAAGAGGAAAAGGTGGCTGTGGTCACTTTCTGTGCGGTTTCGCCTTATGTCTTTTGGCGTGTGCTGAGACTGCCATGATGGGGACTGCAGCTACCTTTCTTTGTTTGGGAGATGAGCTATTAATTCGGATGATTCCACTGGCATGGGCGGTTGGGCAATTATGGATTTTAAATCTTTTGCAGTGATACCGAGGGCCTTCCATAACCATAATATATAACCTTAATATAACCATATCTATTAGTTCTGACATTTTTTAAAATAACAATGGGAATAATCAAATACCATACTATTAGTTCTGACATATTTTGATAACAATGGGATTACTCAAAAACCACATTATTAGTTCTAACATATTTTGATAACAATCAGAGAAATCAAACATCATATTATTAGTTCCAGCATATTCTGATAATAATAGAAACAATCACAGTGACTGAAAAATTGAACAAACTATATATTGGGGCTACACCCTAGCTTTTGATAGAATGCACCATTATCAACTTATAGGCTGCCTAAAAGATATAAATCTGGACGATACAGACATACGACTAATATATAATTTGTATGGGGAGCAAACAGCAATAATAAAATATAAGAAAGAGAGCTCTATACCCATTGATATAAAAAGAGGAGTAAGACAAGGATGCATCCTATCACCAAGCTAGTTCAATATATACACTGAGCAAATCTTTAAAAACATCACAGAGATGCCAGGCCTAAACATTAATGGGAAGATAATCAATAACCTAAGATATGCTGATGATACTGTACTACTAGCAGAAAATCCTAAAGATCTACAACATTTACTTAATGAAATAAACATGACGAGCAAAAAATATGGACTAGATATGAATATCAAAAAGACTAAAACTAGGATCATAAACAAAGACAATTTTAAAGACCTACAAATAAATATCAAAGTTGAAGGAATACATCTGGAGACAGTTCAGAGCTGCAACTGTTAGTGATGGAAAATGTATAACTGTAATAGACAAAAGAATAGGTATGGCAAAAAGTAATTTTAATGCCATGAAAAATATACTAACAACAAAACAAATAACACCAGAGCTAAAACTAAGAATAGCTAAATGTTACATCTTCCCAGTATGGTGCAGAATACATGGACATTAGACCAGAAAACAGAATAGAAAATTGAAGTCTTTGAAATGTGGATTTATAGAAGAATAGGTTTTCCAGAGTCTGATGTAATTACATTCTGAATTGTCATGGTTGTTTTGCGTCTGTTATTCTGAGTCTGGGTTTTTTTATGATTAGTTTTGGAATTAATTTTTATGGTTCGGACAGAAATAAGTGTCTTAATATTGTAAATTAATCAAATGGTATCAAATTCAAATCGTTTAAATTGTGTTCCTTCTAATTAAAACTTGTCAAAATATAACCAAATTGAAGAGAAAGCTAAGAACACAGCAATTATATTATTAGGGCGTATTATTTGAACATCTCCCGTGTGTTACCGGGGCCTCATTATGTGGGAAGTAAAGAATAGTGACACTGTGATCTTCCAGGCATGTTGTAAGAGGCGACTAAGGAGGTTGATCGATGGCTTGACAAGCTGTCATTGTAAAAAGCATTGTTATGGAAACAGAACCATAGATTTTAGAAGCAGTGATCTCTGCAATATGTGCCACTTTGGCACGCAAGGTTTCTGTTTTTGAGATTGTAGTTCTGCCCTATGTGCCGTCTTCGGCTCGAAAGGACTATAGATAGGTAGAATTGGATAGAAAGAAAAGAAAACAAACGATGAGGTCTTAAAACAACTAAAAATGACAAGAGAACTACTAAACATAATTCAAATAAGACAAATGAAATTTTTGGGGCATGTTAAAAGACACAACAGCCTAATAAAAGTAATTTTGGAAGGAAAAATACAAGGTAAAAGAGACAGCGGCAGACCAAGACTAACATGAACGAGTAACATCAAAAGATGGACAAGTCAATCTATGACAACAATCTGTACCATCAAAGCAAGATTCGATGAGGAAACGGCACTCGATGATGATGATATATTGGGGTGACAGCTTTATTTTAATGTAATAGAGAAAAGCAATATTTAATGTATGCAGCAGCTGTGCTGTTATTTGCCTAATGGCAGTTACTAATATTCTTCTGGTTGGTTTCAGATCCTCGACTTAATAATGATGTGTTGGCTGAATGAAACCCCGCCCACAACCACATCCATTGTCCAACAGTTGGCAGATCACGTCATGGAGACAGAGTTATGAAATCAGATGTTTCCTATCAGCATTTATTACATTCTTGTTATAGCAGCTAATTATTACGTTCTTGTTATAGCAGCTGATTATTACATTCTGCCATAGCAGCTGATTATTACATTCTTGTCACAGTAGCTGATTATTACTTCTTGTCATAGCAGCTGATTATTACATTCTTGTCATATCAGCTGATTATTACATTCTTGTCATAGCAGCTGTTTATTACATTCTTGTCATAGCAGCTGATTATTACATTCTTGTCATAGCAGCTTAATTCATGTCAAAACATAATCTACACGAGATTCTTGCCGTTTACTGTGAGCAACAGCACTCTTGTTTGTCAAGAAAATGAAAATACAAATGATGAGGAATCAAAGAAGTCTGTCAGAAAGAAATACATGAACACAATGGAATGCTGAGTACCAAGGTTACCAGAAAAATGAGACCTTCAACAAGAGCAATAGAAAAGAACAAGTAACAATTTGTAGACTTCGAAAAGATCACAACATATTGAAGTATCACCTTTTCAAACCTTAAGGATGGGAACCTCTGATAATTGAAGTATCACCTTTTCAAACCTTAAGGATGGGAACCTCTGATAATTGAAGTATCACCTTTTCAAACCTTAAGGATGGGAACCACTGATAATTGAAGTATCACCTTTTCAAACCTTAAGGATGGGAACCTCTGATAATGGGGACCTCTGTCCATGCAAAATGATTGCAAAACATCTGTTATGATCATGCCAAAAATATTAATAAAAGAGAATTCTCCTGTGGACGTCAACGGTACCATACTGGGATAAGCTATATGAATATGTCATCGACCTTGAGCTGGCCAATTATTTCTGTGAACTTATTAATATTGACATCTAAAAGTGTACGTTAGAACAAGAATAAATAAATAGATATAACTCATGAAATGCAATATTATGAGATACAGGGAGATACAACGCGATATATTTTAGTGAATAAAATTCACAAAATAAGCGAATGGTAGCTCGAAACGCAAGGATCCAGCTTAACAGCGACCCTGCAGGAGGGCGACATAATCTTTTATTTATGCAAATTTCCATGACAGGTTACCTTGAACTTTTAGAGATCACGTGTTTGCAGTCTAAGAGGAGTCGACAGAGCCAGCAGGTAGGTAGGATCACGGAATGCGAACAGCGAAACTTGTTTTGGTTACAGTATCTCGAAGCAACGCAGATGCAAGGGGACAAACCTTTTTGACCCCTTGACCCGCCTCTAAGCTCATGGACAATCAATAGGTGCCTTAACAGGACTGTACCGAGAAGTGAAAGTTTCCCCTAACTACGAGCACTACAACTAACAGGGAACAGGCAAATAATTGCAATTCTGCGGTAAAGCTGGTAGCGAGGAGCCAGTGGTGGGGTGTGATAAACACTCCAAGGTATGGTGACAACTTTACAAGGAAGGAACACAACCCAATACTGACGTTTCGGCCTGTGGCCTTCTTCAGTTTACAGGGACAACGACAACAAACGGTGAAGCACAATTATCTATAACTACATGTTAGATGATAGTTTAACGTCATCCATCTCTGTATACTTTAGTTAGAATCACTTCTACTGCTCTCCGTTCCTTCACCTTCCTTCACTATCATCTAACATGTAGTTATAGATAATTGTGCTTCACCGTTTGTTGTCATTGTCCCTGTATTCGGAAGAAGGCCACAGGCCGAAACGTCAGTATTGTGTTGTATTCCTTCCTTGTAAAGCTGTCACCATACTGTGGAGTGTTTATCACACCCAACTACTCACTACGACCAACAAACCAACCAACGACATCACTTGAACAAACATCACGGAAGAGAAAAAAATATGGTCGAAGGCAATTCCTTCAGTTCCTCTTCAGAACCTTCTACCTAAGCAGAGTTGAACAGTTTGGACCCAGATGATAGTCACGGCTGTTTACTTTTATCTCAAACTTGTATTTTAGTTCTAATTATAAAAACGTTGCTAAGTTTATGAATGAAGACGTGCTGAGGAAATTACGCTCCACTCATTCTTGAGATCGACATTGGAGTGGTTCAAAATTAGGACACTGGACAAAACTATGAACATTCTAGGATAGTTAATTTTTATGCTGTTGATATTTAGTCTAGAAAGGTTTATGGGAATAAATATTTCAAAATTTGACAAATTTATCCTTTTATGGTATAAAATAACCATAATTTAACCACAAAATGTTTTTTTTTTTAAATCACTTATAGCATATCTTATGACCATTGTTGAAGTACAACAGCAGAATTATACTCTACTCATGCTTTAGAGCTGAGAAATTTACCAAGACAACTAAAATATTAGCAACAAACAACTGTGAAATTATTGCTTTCTTTTATGCAACTGGAGATTTTTTATTAGTTGAACTTTTGTTGCTGCAAAAAGGCTGTTGAGTTTTACCAGTGTCCCCCCCCCCCCCCCCCCCCCCCCCCCGTTTTTGTGTCTAAACCATTTATTTTCAATATATAATTGGGCACAATTTGAAAACGTTGGAAAGTAAATATAAAATTGTATACAACAGCTTTACTAACATGAAGACAGTACACAATTATAAACGTTTCTCCCGTAGGTCTTCGTTAGTATGACTGGACATCAAGCACGTGCAAAACGATTGCATAGAAAGATTTCTCTGATTTGTTAGAGCCTTTAAACTACGTTGAATCGTTCTACCAATAGAACTGGAATACTAAGACTATCAGTCTTCTTCTTCTTCTACCTCTTTAGCTCCCAGTGGAGCATAGGTCTTCAACAAACATTTTCTGTTTTTTTGCCATTCTTTTAAGATCATTCCATGTCTTCCCCCATCATTTTCATGTCTGCTTCTATCTGTCCTCTCCAACAATTCCTTGGTCTTCCTCTTTGTCTTTTCCCCTGGGGATTTCAAAAAAGGGCCTGTTGTGTAATACTCTCAGTTGGCTTCCGTAGTGTGTGTCCTATCCAGCGCTATCGTCTTCACTGTATCTCTTTATCCACTGGTATTTGACTGGTACATTTTCATAATTCTATGTTAGTGATTTTGTCCTGTCATTTCCATCTTTTTATTCTGTGTAAGCATCCATTAATGAAAGTCGGTATCTTCGTGATTGTCAATTTTGTTGTTCTCCATGTTTCACAGCCATATAATAAGACCGACTTAACATTTCAGTTGAAAATTTTTATTTTTGCATTTAACCTAATTTCTTTGGATTTCCATGTTTCCCAGTGCAATGAAAGCTCCTCTTGCATCGGACAACCTGTGTTCGATTCCCGCTGGGAGCAGTGTGAATTGTGCTTGTGGTTGGAAAAAAAAATACTCCCACGGTCGACCCAGCCTTTGGCAGAAATGGGTACCAGGGTTACCCTGGGAAGGTGAGGAATGTCGCCTCGCATCTGAGTTTCGATGCTTGAGGCGACACTATACAGAAATTTCCGAACATTTCTGGATAGGCGGCCAAGCACATATGGGTGGAAACTCGCGTGCTAAGACGCCGGTTCAAGTCTCGTACTTTACCTTTACTTTACCTTTTTGGAGGACTTGGTATTTGTTTGATATTGTGACTGCGAATTTATCTTTAATTCCTTGTTCTTTAAGAAACCCTAAATTGAAATACTTTCTACATTCATTCGCTGTAGTATACCTTTTTAATTTAATTTTAAGTTTGGCTATCAGAAGATGGTGATCAGAAGCTACATCTGCCCCTCTATATACTTTTACATCCTGTAAGGATGACTTAAACTTATGATGATGATGATGATGATGCGGTCGCCCGATGATTTGAGGTATTCTAGCGGATACGAACCGTAGACTTCCTCCTCGTCATCCGCCCTTAAAAGGACGTTAAGTGGACGTAGTTACGTTGTGTTGAAGTTTGCAGGGTAACACTGTGATATCTGCGCCTTTCGGCCCAACACATCCGACTTCAGCCGACATTTTTGAGTACCGGGTTTGTCTTCCCTCTTCGATCCCTGCTCGCTTGGCCAGACTAGACAGGTTAGTCTGTTTCTGGAGGCACCGCGGAGAGGTGTAGCAGGGTCTGGTTGTTCTGGTTCACCGATCCTGGCGCAAGCCATCAGTTATGAGTCACTGACGACTTCCAGCTCTGGTGCTGGGTGGGGCGCGCCTTCGCCTCCAAACTTATTATTAGTACATATTTCATCAATTTGATTTACCGTTCTATGATCTGGTGACACCCATGTAACTTTGTGTATTCTTTTATGTTGGAATATTGTTACTCCTAGGCTCACTTGATTAAGGGCGCAGAAATTCACAAATATCTCTCCATTCTCGTTTATATCTCCAAGTCCATATTTCTCCATAATCTCTTCGAAGCCTCTGTTATCTGATCCTACTTTAGCATTTAGATCTCCCATCAAGATTATAATATCCTTGGCTCGCCTTGCATCCATCTAACATTGTAGCTGTTTATAGAAATCATCTTTAACTAAATCATACTTATCATTGGTTGGTGCATAGCATTGGATAATGTGTAATTTTATTTTGTTTTTGGTTGTTTTAAATGTTGCTCTCATTAGTCTTGGTCCTACTGCTTCCCATTCTATTAGTGTCTTCTGTGCATTCCTTGATAGCATTATAGCTACCCCTTCACTATGTTGTGCTCCAGGTTACTGGTGTCCTGATGAATCATCTATCCTGTATTTAATTTTATTTTTTCCGTTCCTAGCCATCTTGTTTCACACATTCCCAGAATATCTATCTTGTAGTTTGTCATTTGTGCTGCTACCTGAACAGCTTTTCCCTGTTCGTTTAGGGTACGTAGATTCCAGGTGCCAATTCTGGAGGATTTCCTAGTGGACATTATATACACAGCCGTAGGTTTGCTGATGACGTAGACTTATTAGCTGCGTGTGAAAATAAGGCAAGACATTTATATGCACAATGAAAGTAAATGGGACAATTTTAAAAGAAGTCATCGGATTCAGACACATGGGGAACGATGTTAACTTCACATGGTAGATGATGGGATCGATGTTAACTTCACATGGTAGATTATAAGAACGGTGTTAACTTCAAATGGTAGATGATGGGATCGATGATAACTTCACATGGTAGATGATGGGAACGGTGTTAACTTTACATGTTAGATGATGGGAACGCTGTTAACTTCACATGGTAAAAGAACACCAGAGGTGAGATGTTAATTATTCATCACTTAATAACAATTATTAAATTTATGAAAATAGTAAGAACAAGTAAAGAGCCCCATCACGCCACGTGGCGTATATGGAATATTTTGTTAGTGACCATACATTTTACAGACCTTCGGCACATTATTTGTGGGGTAATGTGGTCAGTATTACGCCCGTGCCGTTTTACTTTCCCAGAAATAAAATCCGGTACCCATTTAAGGCTGGGTGAACCTAGAAACCGTCGATCAGGATCGAACCCGACTCTTGTCCTGTGTAGTCCAGTAAATTTATTAAAATAATCTAGATATACTATGTATCTTGTTGAATGTTTAATTTATGCAAATAATCGCTTTCATGTAAAGTAACAATTAAAACATGCTAACGGTATTATGGCATCTAGATTGTGAAAACCATAGTGCAGATTCTAGTTAACGTTACACAATTTTACTGTGATAAAAGTGATTGTAGCTTTAACATGTTTAAATGCACCATTCAAGTATTTGTTTCTAAATGTTTAGTAACTATTTCCAAACACAAACATTGTCTAATAAGTTTGTATGTATTTATTTAGATCTGTTTAATACACTGTTTAATGACATAACATGGGAATTAATGACATCCATCGCACTATCTTTAAATGCTTTCAACAAAATGACGGTCATCTGGATATTACCAATTCTCAGTAAACGAACAAACTTAAATTGTTCAGCTCCTGTGTGATACCTGTGATAACATATGGCTGTGAAAGCTGGAAATCCCCCCAGACTTTAGTTTGGAAATTAAATTCCTTTGAAAACAAATGTTTTCATAGGATCTCAAACGTTGAGCTGCAAAGAATACATTTCAAATGAACAGATAATAGACGGATCAAAACAAGAAGAATGCGCGTGGAGCTTTATAAGAAGAAGACATTTAAAATCATCATGAGAATGAATGAAGAAAGATTTCCCCGTCAGGCATTCATGTGGAAACCATCTGATACAAGAAAACCAGATAGACTCAGATAATCGCTACCCTCAACAATTACTAGGAAAGACTCAACCAAGAGACTAAGAAACAACCAACAAGCTAGAAGAACAAGCAGAGCTCGTCAGTCGTGGAGAACTTTGACCTCTGTCCTATGTGTCGTGGTGCCACAGTCAAGGAGGTGATGTCACTATCGGTTATTTATGTCGGATCATCCCATCACTTCATTCATGCCGAGCTGAAATTCCGTCCGAAAAGTGTGCAAGATTGGTGCACAAGTGACAGTGCATAAGCGGCTGCGCACCCGTATGAAATAATTCTTTTCCCGCGATGTCTACACACTTGTCAGACGCTAGCATAAGTGTATTGAACTTGAGGGCAGACAATGTTGAACAGTAAAAATGTAATTATTTCAGTATTTGCAATAAACAAAAAAATAATTTTTAAAATATATGCTTTTCCTTTGAATGCAACTTCTACAATAATATGATGCAAATTAAACATGCCTACACACAAATAAAAAAGAAAAGAAATATTTTTAAATACTTGCTGTATTATTTAAGTGTTTGAAGTTTTTATTGTGTATGAACATATGTGTAAACGCATGTAGACGCAAATATGTATGCTATTCATATAGCCATGCTTTGGAGCATATTCAAAATATGCTGTTTTATTATTATAGTAGTAAGTTAACTGAGAGTAACACTTAGTGCGCACCACTCCAGGTGACGATACGGTGTAAAGGAAGATTGGTTTTAGCGCCAATATTGTGATCAACGGTATATTATATGAGTGATGTGGTCGGTATTACATATACATTCCTGTATGGTGCAGAAACATTGGACATTAGACAAGAAAACAGAACCGAAAATTGAGGCCCTTGAAATGTGGATTTATAGAATATTAGGAAGAAGTGGATGGAAAGAAAAGAAAACAAACGACGAAGTCTTAAAGCTAATAACAATGACAAGAGAACTAAATACAATTCAAACAAGACAAATTATATTTCTGGGGCATGTTAAAAGACGCAGCAGTCTACTAAAAGTAATCTTGGAAGGGAAAATACAATGTAAAAGATGCAGACTAAGACTAACTTGGGCGAGTAACATCAAAAGATGGACAAGTCAGCCTATGACAATCTGCACCATTAAAACAAAAGACAGTGGAATGGCGCTCCATCGTATCCAACATTCGATGCTGAGATGGCACTCAATGATGATGATGATGAGCCTTATTTTACAAGAAAAAAACAACCCTGGTACACGTTATTAGAAACTATGTGAATCTCGAAGCAATGTCGATCCCGGGTCAAAATAATCCCGTGTTTTATGGGAAGAGATCAAATAGACTGTTCGTGGATAGTTTTCTAGGTCTTTGCAAATCTCATTCACGGATAAATCTTTCAATAGAGGAAATCAGGTAATTGATACATTTATGGTACATGTTTCTGTTTGTGTTGTTTCTGTTTGTATTGATTCTGTTTGTGTCGTTTCTGTTTGTATTTATTATGTTTATGTTGTTTCTGTTTATATTAATTATTTTTGTGTTGTTTCTGTTTGTATTGTTTCTGTTTATGTATATTGTATACGTCCCAACAGATAACCCTTTTCATATCAGCATCGTCGAGTCTTCATGTGCCAATCTTCATTGTCGTAAAACGGTAGCTGCCTTTTCAAAGGTAAAAAAAATGACGTTCTATAATACTGACGTCATATCGGAGTAAACTAATATTCCACCAAAGCCTCAACGTTTTTGAAGTGGAGTGGAAGTGAGAAAAAAGGTGGGGGGTGCACATCCTCGCCACCATTACTTTCCCAAAACTCAGTAAGTCATGTACGTAATCCTTCTTCATTCGAGTCGACTGGAGAGCGTCAACTGTGTTCGAACACGCTCACTAGATCACCAACCAGCGCGTTACCGCTGAGCCGTCAACGCTCTCCAGTGAATTAAAAGACAAATTATGGCTGCATGATCATGAGGACAGGTTCGAAAAGGTCGGTTCAGTCAGCCTTACATGTCGACGAGTACCGGGTTTTTTTCCTGGAAATGCGGGACCACCGCACTGACGTAATCCTGACCATATTAACCAAAAACATGTAGCGATAGTGAAACAAAATGTGGGAACTATCTTCTATATGTCACTGGATGTGACGAGGTACTTTATATTACTATGTGATGTGACGAGGTACTTTATATTACTATGTGATATGACGAGGTTCTTTCTATTACTATGTGATGTGACGAGGTTCTTTATATTACTATGTATTGTGACGAGGTCCTTTATATTACTATGTGATGTGACGAGGTTCTTTATATTACTATGTGATGTGACGAGGTTCTTTATATTTCTATGTGATGTGATGAGGTACTTTATATTTCTATGTGATATGACGAGGTTCTTTATATTTCTATGTGATGTGATGAGGTACTTTCTATTTTTATGTGATGTGACGAGGTTCTTTATATTTCTATGTGATGTGACGAGGTTCTTTGTATTTCTATGTGAAGTGACCAGGTTCTTTATATTTCTATGTGATGTGACTATGCACTTTATATTTCTATGTGATGCGAAGAGATAATTTCTATGTGATGGGAAGAGGTACTTTCTATTTCTATGTGATGTGACGAGGTACTTTCTATTTCTATGTGATGTGACGAGTTACTTTCTATTTATATGTGATGTGAAGAGATACTTTCTATTTACATGTGATGTAAAGAGATACTTTCTATTTATATGTGATGTGAAGAGGTATTTTCTATTTATATGTGATGTGAAGAGGTGCTTTCTATTTATATGTGATGTGAAGAGTTACTTTTTATTGATATGTTGGTGAAGAGGTATTTTCTATTTATATGTGATGTGAAGAGATACTTTCTATTTATATGTGATGTGAAGAGGTATTTTCTATTTATATGTGATGTGAAGAGGTACTTTCTATTTACATGTGATGTGAAGAGTTACTTTTTATTTATATGTGATGTGAAGAAGAACTTTCTATTTATATGTGATGTGAAGAGGTACTTTCTATTTATATGTGATGTGGAGATGTACTTTCTATTTATATGTGATGTGAAGAGGTACTTTCTATTTATATATGATGCGACGAGGTTCTTTATGAACTATATTAAATGAATTTATGAAAATGAATTTATATTTCTATGTGATGTGACGAGGATCTTTATATTTCTATGCTTTAAAGAGGTACTTTCTATTCCTATGTGATGTGAAGAGTTACTTTCTATTTCTATGTGATGTGAAGAGGTACTTTCTATTTATATGTGATGTGAAGAGGTACTTTTTATTTATATGTGATGTGAAGAGGTACTTTATATTTATATGTGATGTGAAGAATTATTTTATATTTCTACATGATGTGAAGAGTTACTTTCTATTTATATGTGATGTGAAGAGGTACTTTCTATTTATATGTGATGTGAAGAGGTACTTTCTATTTATACATGTTGTGAAGAGTTACTTTCTATTTATGTGTGATGTGAAGAGGTGTTTTCTATTTATATATGATGTGAAGAGGTACTTTCTATTGATATGTTGGTGAAGAGGTATTTTCTATTTATATGTGATGTGAAGAGGTATTTTCTATTTATATGTGATGTGAAGAGGAATTTTCTATTTATATGTGATATGAAGAGGTACTTTCTATTTATATGCGATGTGGAGAGGTTCTTTCTATTTCTTCTCTCCTGTTCTCTCTATTGTCAGCTGTACCGCAGCACTGCTTCTCTATATGATACTTGATTATTGGAGTATAGCACACGTGGTGTTCTTCAAAGCTCTTGAGGATATCGGATCTCTTCAACTTCTCCCAAATTTAGCCTGGAACATTCTAAATAGTGTTTGATGTTTTGATTGGGTGTTTATGATGAAGAACGGGTATCACTGCACTTGGGGCAAACTCATAGGTTGAATCCTTTCTAATAGACAAAGAAGTGTATATATATATATATATATATATATATATATATATATATATATATACTGATGATACCCATAGTGTACTTTAACTGTGGATAGGAAGCCAGGATGATTGAGGCGATTCAGAAACGTTGACATTACAATTATGGTGTGTAGACGAGATGTAAACTAGAGGACATATTCATGTTGCTGTTGTAGACAAGTCATAGTCTAGGAAAGAATACTTGGAGAGAGGGTAAAAAAAAAACGTATGACATTACAACTATGGTGTGTAGACGCGATGACACTTTAGTATTGTTGTAGACAAGTTATAGTCCAGGAAAGAATACTTGGAGAGAAGGTTCTCGCTAACTCACGACACATAAAGAAGAATCAACTAAAACTTGATTATCACAAACTCTCGGAGTGACCTTCTTTATGATAATCATAACAAAGTTCCGAGAGTCAACTGTGCGAGTCTACTTACTACTACTCGGACTTCCAGTCACTATGACGGATAGACGACAGGAACCGTTGAGGCTATGTCTGAAAATGGTTCATTATTGCAGTTTCCTCACATTCCAAGTACGGCTTGCCGTCGGATCTACTGAGTTTAGTGCTCTGTGCACACCGTGAGCTGTGCTTCTCATCCGGATAGTGTTTCAATATTTCGATTGCTTACGATGCATTATGATATAATATGATGAAGGACATATTGTTGCGTTCACCTTCGGTACGGCTACCACTTATGTCTTTTGGCATGTGTTGTAACTGCCATGATGGGGACTGCATCTGCCTTTATTTCTTTGAATCCTTCAATGAGGTGCGATGTTAATTCGGATGATTCCACTGGTACGAATTTTAATTCGTTTGCAGTGATACCGCGACCATCGACTAACTACAGCTACTACTACTATTGCAAGACTCGTAATCTGTAAAGGTAAAGACAAGTGCTCTGTCTCATGTATGTAAAGTAAAGTACCCCCGTCACGCCAAGTGGTGTATAGGGAATATGGTGTTAGTGACCATAAATTTTACAGACCTTCGGCACATGATTTTTAGGGTAATGTGGTCGGTATTACGCCCGTGCCGCTTTACTTTCCAAGAAAAAAATCCGGTACCCATTAAAGGCTGGGTGAACCCGGAAGCCGTCGGTTGGGATCGAACCCGACCTCTTGTCCTTTGTAGTCCAGTTCACTAACCACTGAGCATACGCGGTTCCCTCTGTCTCACGTGCTTCATCTGAAAGTGATGCCGTGCTGATGAGACTGGTACCATTGATCTACTGAACGACCTCTTTGTAGCCCACGTTAGCGGCCACGCTCCCACCCCCCATCCAGTTGTTAGACCACCATCTTAGCTGCGGGAGAACGCTACTGTTCTGCTCACCAAATACCTATATAGTATATTTGAAGAAATATATTCCAAGATGGAACAAATATGAAAAATAGACAGACGTATGTAAAATGTGGAACTGGTTGGTTGGTGGTTGGTTGGTTGGTTGGTTGGTTGGTTGGTTGGTTGGTTGGTTGGTTGGTTGCGTTCGCCCGATGACTAAAGTATTCTAGAGTATCGTGGTAGACTAGAATATTCCTCTTCATCATCCGCCTTACAAGGACGTAGTGGACGTGTCTGCGTTGTGTTGTGGTTTTCAATATAACTGTTATATTTGCGCCTTTCGACCCAACACATCGAACTTCAGCACGACATTTTTGAGTACTGGGTTGTCTTCCCTCTTCGATCCCTGCACGCTTGGCCAGACTAGACAGGTTAGTCTCTTACTGGAGGCATCGCGGAGAGGTGGAGCAGGGTCTGGATGGTTTTGGTTCACCGATCCTGGCGCAAGCCATCAGCTGACACAACAAAATATTGCATGAAATGAAGAAACTGAAATGTTGATTAAGTCAAAAGATGACAAATCTGGCTACAGCTGGGGTGTTTGCCAAGAGAAAGAAAAGCGTGAGAAATAGCCGCGTAAATGAAAACATGTGTTTATACGCTTTGGAAGAAATTACAAGAAGTGTGTTTCTTTATTAAACGAGAATGAATGCAATATTCACGTTTGAGACATAAATAATAAAGGATTTCTTTTAAAGAAGTAGCCAAATTATTGAACATGGCTATACTACACAGGCTATACAATAAATTGAGGAGAAGAATCAGAGGTATCATGAAGCGGGACACACTGAACCTATCATGTTGGCTGTGCATTTTGTTCTTTACAAATAAAATAAATCATCATCTTCTCATTAGAGAGACAGGGTGGGAGAAAGAGAGGGAGAGGGACGTAGGGAGGGGGGAAGGGAGGGAAAGGTAGATCGATGTGACGACAAATGTCCACAGATAAATGGTTCTAAGCGAGTAAGAAGGAAACAACATTGAACTCAGACAAAATCCCTACAAGAGCTAAAACCATTGTCTCCCATAACGATGCCATGTTATTACTGACTGACTACATGGGATGTGTAGATTCATTTAAACATCCTGTAATTGTATTAGGACTATTGATGATGTTTCATGGTGATCTTTAGATTATTGTGAAGAAGCAGAAACTTCAATTGTTTCGTACTGTGTCTTGTTCGTCTGAACTAGCAAAGAACATTCTACAATAAACTGTGTCAGGAGCAAGTAGCAGAGGTAAGATAACACCAAAGGACAGACAGACAGACATCTACTTTGTTCTAATAATGACAGTTAGACAGAAAAGGGGCGGCTGGCTAAGTCTGTCAGGGGTGCCTCAATGATTTCCATATTATGGAAAGAAGAAGGAAAATCAGAAGAAGAGGAGGGGCGTATATTTCACGTATATTGCAGCAGCAAACGTTATTTATTTTCAGGCTGATTAAACTTAAAACTAGTAAAGGTCAATGGGCAACACACATTCCGTCTAGTCTGTTCTCTTCGCCAAAATGTTGGCGTTCTATAAAGTGACATAGACGGACGGAAGTGAAGACTCTACAACCCAACACGTAAAGTCTGTTGAAGATACTTTAATCTCCGCTCTTCTATCTTGAAAGGTTGAAAAGCAGACACGTCCGTCCATGTTTGCACAGCGGCAAGTGTAAGGGATTAGACTCAAGGTTGACCTGAAAGGTAAGGTGCTAGCTAATTATCCGAGCGCCGGGTGATAATATAGAGGAAGAATATGAAGAACTGACGTTGATTATAACAAAGACCGAAGAATCAATTTTACACTTTTAGTTCTCTGTTTAAAATGAACAAATATAATTGAGTTTAGCAGAATATCTGTAAGCCACTCTTTTCTTTGTGAAATAGAAACAAATGGAAATGTTGAAGGCGCGATGTGAATGCAAACTCTTCATTTAAAGCTTTGCAGCGGCAGGTGGCAATCTTATCAACAAAAGCCCACCCCCCACGTCGATTGTTTTAGCCCCTTAACTTTCTTGTCACTCTAACCCTGGATCATAACGCTTACGTGTCTTTTTCCGGCTATATTCTTGGCCTGAAAGCGCATGAAACATTCTGATTTAACTACTAGCCTATGTTGGTTTAAACTGCAGTCTGCATGAGACTAACTGATCGAATTAAGTCATTTCTATACCTGACGGAATTAAGTCATTTCTATACAGAGTCAAGTCATTTCTCAACTTGGCGGAATCAAGTAATTTCTCTATCTGTGTAAATGAAGCCTCCCTTGGCGGAGAGATGAATTCCAGAATCAGAAAGCAGCTTCAACATTTGGTAACTGAAAATAGAGCATGGGCCATCACCAAACTAACACTCAGGACTAGTATTTTAATTGACCAAAGTTGTGTTCTTAGTACACTTTTATACGGATCAGAAACTTGGACTACCTATGCAGGGTAGGAGAAAGGGTTAAATAAATTTCATGTACGTTGTCTTCGCAAGATAATGAGCATCAAATGGCAGGACAAAGTAACTAACTCTTAAGTCCTGCATCGAGCCAAACTCCCATCCATCATGGCGACACTTAGGAGTCGAAGACTAAGGTAGCTGGGTCCCATAAGAAGTATGAAAAACTATCGTATTCCCAAACAATTATTGTATGGTGAACTTATGGGCAGAAAGAGACCAAAGGACAAAGCAGTACTGAGAAATAAGGATGTTTGTAGGGTGAAGTGAATTGAATATATTCTCTATCGACGAACATACTGGGAAAGTCTAATATCAGATCGTAGCACAAGGAGAACAAAAGAATAAAAAAAAAACAACAGCACAGCAACGTTCGAGGAAGCAATGATGTCAAATTCAGAAGAAAAAAGGCGCAGGGGAAAGGAAATGAGATTAAGCACCACAAAAATAACCTGTTCATTCTGTAGTCTGATCTGTTTATCAAATTTTGGTAGATTTAATCACGGGAGAAGCTGTTCAGTAAAAGACAAGAGTAGATGATCAAACTACTGACTATTCATTCAGTGTTTGGTGAACTGGACTACAAAGGATAAGAGGTAGGGTTCGATCCCAAACGACGACTTCCGATTCACCCAGCATTTAATGGGTACTGGATTTTTTTCTGGAAAGTAAAGCGGCAAGAGGGCATAATACCGACCACATTACCCCAAAAATCATGTGCAGAAGGTTTGTAAAATTTATGGTCACTAACACCATATTCGCTATATGCCACTTGGCGTGACTGGGGTACTTTACTTTTTTTTAATATGACCAAACTACTGACTATTCATGATTACTTGCTACCAGCCGTCTGTCAAGACACCAAGGACCATGCAACTAACTTGTATATACATTTCACAAGACTCCCTTAAAAACAAACCCTCCTTATTGACCGCTTGTGCTCCACAAAATCTATGCACAATCTACAACAGTGTATGCGTTTTGTTGGACAGTTCTGACCAAACAGAGCACAGCTGTCCCTACTCAACAAACAAATTAGTGACTGGGAAACCCCCAAACCGAGGCAAATATGGCTGCACTGCTTTAAGAAATCGCACACTTTCTGTCACCGGTACAAAAGTAGCTCTATCTGGTGTTCACAGCCTCATTTTGAATAGCACGAGGTTGGCAAGTCAACTTGACATCTTGAATTAACTAACAAATATTTTGTTACTGGCGACCAGTGTATTTTAAATGGTTTCATCAGTTTCTGACAACTACTACATTCACCTGTGGATTATTTGTCTTTTTTGTTGTATTGATTTAAATATGACATTTATAGCAGTTATTGTGTATTGTTTATATTTAAAACAAGAATTCATTTGTATATAAACATGTATGTTAAATATGTTATAAAAATGTATGTTTATGTAAACTTTACAAATCTTAAAATGAAGCTATTACAACGGAATAATGCAGGCAATAAACTCGAAACTACAGATTGGCTGATTCAAACTCCACAAATTACGAAATAATTTCTAATGCCATCTTTATACATAAGTAAAAGTAAAGTGCCCCGTCACGCCAAGTGGCGTATAGGGAAATTTGGTGTTAGTGACCCTATATTTTACAGACCTTCACCACATGATTTTTGGGGTAATGTGGTCAGTATTACGCCCGTGCTGCTTTACTTTCCCAGAAAAAATCCGGTACCCATTTAAGGCTGTGAACCCGAAGCCGTCGGTTGGGATCGAACCCTACCCCTTGTCCGTAGTAGTCCGATTCACTGAGCTATCGCGGCTCGAATATGGTGTTAGTGACCATAAATTTTACAAACTTCAGCACATGATTTTTGATGTAATGTGGTCGGTATTACGCCCGTGCCGCTTTACTTTCCCAGAAAAAAATCCGGTACCGGTATAGATTTCAACCTATCTTAACATATCTCGGGGTCAACCATCCGGGTAGTTTATGTGCACTGGTGGGAGTGGCATAGGTCTGCATAACAATGGGTCTGTGAGAAGGGAGCTCAAATAAAAGTGTTTTTCTTTCTCTTCTAACATAATTAGAAGTAAAATTATAAATGAACAAATCAGACGGAATAGGATATGTTAATCTCATCCTGTCTAGAGAATTGGGGATAAGTCAAATATTGTCGTTTTGTGATCTTTCTCTGAGATGCCTTCCTGTGTAGAAAATTGGGGATAAGTCAATTATTGTCGTTTTGTGATCTTTCTCTGAGATGCCTTCCTGTGTAGAAAATTGGGGATAAGTCAAATATTGTCGTTTTGTGATCTTTCTCTGAGATGCCTTCCTGTGTAGAAAATTGGGGATAAGTCAAATATTGTCGTTTTGTGATCTTTCTCTGAGATGCCTTCCTGTGTAGAGAATTTGGGATAGGTCAATTATTGCCGTTTTGTGATCTTTCTCTGAGATGCCTTCCTGTGTAGAGAATTGGGGATAAGTCAATTATTGCCGTTTTGTGATCTTTCTCTGAGATGCCTTCCTGTGTAGAGAATTGGGATAGGTCAATTATTGCCGTTTTGTGATCTTTCTCTGAGCACAGCCATGTCAGGCTCTCAGCGCATGCGTAGTTGGGTCAAGACAGGTCGTTGAACCAGGTCTTGGGGCCTCAAACATTCAAGGGGTTTGTAAATATGCACTGAAGTTATAAGACAATAATGAAGCTGGCCTCAAAACATTCAAGGGGGTTTGTAAATATGCACTGAAGTTATAAGACAATAATGAAGCTGGCCTCATAACATTCAAGGGGGTTTGTAAATATGCACTGAAGTTATAAGACAATAATGAAGCTGGCCTCAAAACATTCAAGGGGGTTTGTAAATATGCACTGAAGTTATAAGACAATAATGAAGCTGGCCTCATAACATTCAAGGGGTTTGTAAATATGCACTGAAGTTATAAGACAATAATGAAGCTGGCCTCAAAACATTCAAGGGGTTTGTAAATAGCACTGAAGTTATAAGACAATAATGAAGCTGGCCTCAAAACATTCAAGGGGGTTTGTAAATATGCACTGAAGTTATAAGACAATAATGAAGCTGGCCTCATAACATTCAAGGGGGTTTGTAAATATGCACTGAAGTTATAAGACAATAATGAAGCTGGCCTCAAAACATTCAAGGGGTTTGTAAATATGCACTGAAGTTATAAGACAATAATGAAGCTGGCCTCAAAACATTCAAGGGGGTTTGTAAATATGCACTGAAGTTATAAGACAATAATGAAGCTGGCAAGCTAACAAATAAGGCATCAGTGGTCGCAAAGGTCAAGGTCATGTACGAGACTTGGGTCGGCGTCTTGGCACGCGAGTTTCCACCCGTTTGTGCTCTGCCGCCTATCCAGAAGTGTTCTGAGACTTCTGGATAGTGTCGCTTCAAGAATCGAAACTCACGATGCGAGACGGCATTCCTCACATTCTCAGAGTTTTACCCTGGTACACATTTATGCCAGCGGCTGGATCGACCGCGGGGTTATTGTTTTTTACAACCACGAGTACAATTCATACTGCTTCCAAGCGGAAATCGGATACGGGTTGTCCGAATGTCGGTAACCCAGTCGGGGGTTTTCCCAACTAGGCTACATGGTCGTAAAGTTAGATCTGACAAGAATGATTGAACTCTTTCTGTGATTATTTGAGAGAGAGAGAGAGAGAGAGAGAGAGAGCGAGAGAGAGAGAGAGAGCGCGAGATTGATTGAGATACGGTAAATGAAAAGGGTGCAATTGTGAGCTTTTGAGAATTGGAAGTCGAGCTTGGTACAGTTTGATTGAGACGACTTAGATTTCAAATCAAACAAACATTTATAAACAATCAGTGCACCAACTGCGACATTTGTTGTGAAGAACTGGGGGCACTTGTGGGTTTGTCCCGTATGAGAGCGATTCTTTTCGACAGTAATAATCATATGCAATGGAAATGGCAGGACAAAATCACTAACACGGAATTGATGGAAATGTACCAGTCGAATACCAGTGGGTAAAGAGATGCAGCGAATACGATGGCGCTGGATAGGACACACACTACGGAAGCCGACTGAAAGTATTAACACAACAGACCATTTTCTAGAATCCCGAGGGGAAAATACAAAGAGGAAGACCAAAGAATTCTTGGAGATGATAGATAGAAGCAGAGATGAAGATGATGGGGAAGACATGGAATGATCTTAAAAGAATAGAAAGAAACAGAACGACTTGGAAAGTGTTTGTTGAAGACCTATGCTCCACAGGGAGCTGAAAGGTAGAAGAAGCAGAATCATACGCAACTTCACTTATTGAATTGTAACAAATTTACAAAACAAACAGAACATATGATGTATCAGGAGTTGTGTCACCCTGTTAACTTGTACTATCAGGAACTACATGTAGGTTGGATAAAGTGAGAGCACCTCGCAATGCAATCTCCGAGTAGATTCAAAGGCTGCTAGACGAGTTAAATAAAGACTTGGTGAAACTGAAGTGAAAACGGCGCATGGACAGACAGGGCGAATACAAGTAATAAAGATCAACGATGCTCTGTCGCAAGGAAGTGAAGTATTACACTTTATCGTACTCGATCGTCACATTTAAAGCGAGAGAGCCAGTGCACCTTCTGGATGTTCTTTTCCCTTCCAAACTTAGCGAGCCTGGTACCTGTTGTTATTGACAAGGTTGTTGTTTAATCGATAAGGGAACGTTATGCTCGGATTAACCATTCACACAATCGCCAAGCCACACGCGGTAACTAAGCAATTAACACTTCCGGGTCAATAAATGCTACTAATGATATACAACAAGTGAAATAGCTTTGAGAATAGCCATAATCTGCCTTATTTTATTTTGAATAGTTCAATACTTCCCTCTCAACTGACAGTTTTTTGAGTAGAAATATAAAATATAATTCGGAGGTTTTACTTAGTCCTGACAAGACAAGACGACCACTTTCTCCAATGTTGTCTCTCTTGAGCCAGCCGTCCAAGCTCACTCCAAGCTATCTTCCTTCAGTTCTTTATCAACCGTTCATGACCATTCTCTTTTGAAATTAGGATCTTCAGAAATACAAAATTATAAATCAATATTGTTTAAACTGTAAAAAGATGGTATATTGAACTGGTCTTAGCGTCTTTCACCATACATTATTTTATCTCACGCATGTGTTCTCTCTCTCTCGCAATATATCACTGTTTTTTTTCTGATGCGAAAAATAAAAGTTATGGTTACTGAATATAACAAACTGAATATTCGTTCTTGGCATTTCCTTGCAGAAATCATGGCAAGCAAATCTCCGTCTTCCCTTGTGGTAACTGTTATTATATCATTGCTTGCCCTTGGGGTGGGTCTTGTGATTGGATATTTGCTCCACCCATTTCACGAAACAGCTCCGGAACCTAAATTGATTGACGGATGGGCCAGTGACATCGATCACGAGATGACAGAGGAGAGACTGGCTGCTCTAGAGATATTGCGGAGCTGTGGGCAGTTAGCCCGAGAAAATGCCGTCATCAGCAAGTAAGTTGGACGTTTTCTGTAAACTTATGACTTTATTTTTCTTGCTCATTTAATTTGGTAGTCAGCTAAACACAAGATTACAATACTAATGTGTTTTCTTCGTTCCTTCCTCGTTTGCCTTTCAGCGTCGAGGGATGATATAATTTGCAGTTTTTTTGCTTTTCTGGTGTCCTCTCCTGTTGTTATGTTTTCTAGTATTTCTAATATTCCATCATAATAACATGTGTTTATGTTTTACTAAAGTTTAACAAGTAACCAATATTTAACCTTTTGACCATAAGCCAAAGCTTATTTCGATCGAAAAGTAGTACGTGCTTATATTGATAAGTCCCATTAAGGAGTGCACAATTCTCTCTGTGACTTACAAGTGTTAATTAGGGACAAAAGCTACATCGAAGTTTGAACTTGATTACATTAAGTGGTAGTTTAACAATTCCCGTCGCGCCGTTTTGTGAAATTTTGCACATATAGAAGTATTGATAGACAATTGGTGGACTATGCGGAGACGGCACGAGGTCGTGATATAAAATACATTTAGAGTCCATGATTCAAAGCTATGCTGCTGTTAAAGATGTCCTAACAAAAATATGTCGAGAAACGCTACCGAGATGTCGTGATTTCATGATTTAAAAAAAAATGAAATTGCCTTTTTATTAGTGTCCTACCCCAACATTTCGAATGATCAATCATCCCGCCTTCCTCCACCCTTTACCGGCAGACCCTGAGAATAGAATAATTGGCGTGAAGAATCTCAGACTTGGTGGTTTTATTCTTCATAACTGGTTGTCGCAACAAATTGATTGTTTCGCTAAATGAGACCCTTCTCTTGACGTCATATAGGCATTTGATTGAAAGCGAGATGGACGCGTGCAGGGCACTGACGTGTGATTTGACCTACCCGCGCACTTACGTCATCTATAAACTGAATGGAGAGACCGTGGACCTTGATGGACGTTTGGAAGAGAAGGCTTGGACCAGTGTTGGGTGGTCGGAAGCTTTCGTCGGTGAGTTGCCAACTTGCGTTTGTTTTTGTCAAAAAAGTTAAATATTTCCTGACATGATAATTTACTGCATGAAATAATAATCCATGCTTTGAAGATTTAGATGAACAGGTTTTAATGTGGATAAATAAAACTCTCTTGTCCACGTGGCACATTCCTTCATGTGCTGAAAGAGACCGAGCAATTATGAGTGTGCCCGAAGTGGTGTGATGTCTTTTCTAGAAACAATGAACAAAAGAGTAAACCCTACATCCTTACTTGTATGCAAACAAAGCAGACATTAGCAACTCATTTGTAGAGACAGAGCTAAACTTTCTTATGTTTGCGCATTAATTTTGGGGGCTTTTACACTGGGAGCTACAAGAAACTAACCAGCTTTGGGAAAACTTGCTAATCTTTTCAACCATAGGTAAGGACAACGTTGGCTTTGTCTTCGAACACTTCTGGATAGGTGTCCAAACACATATGGGTGAAAACTGGCGTGCTAGTCGCCGATTCAAGTCTCGTACTTTAGCTTTAACATTGACTTTACTTATCATGGTGATTTAAAGCACAAGCTTCCGCCGCTCGAAAACCTGCAGCGAGAAATGTCAATGATTTAGCTACACCGAAATAGACAAGTGTCCAATTGGTTTGTATATCTTACCTGCTGTTAATGGGGAAATCGTTTCAAGATTGGGCCAAGGAATTAAAAACTAATCACGTGAGAGCTCTAATTAACCACCTGACTTTCATGCCACGGCCTTTCGTTAAAGTAGGCCCCAGGGAATGGTTAAATTATTATTATAATTTTTTTTTTAGTGAAAGAGATAAGGCAGCAGAGTAAACTTAGATCAGTGCTTGCCCTGGATTTACATTTTTTTTTGTTTCATTTATCTCTTTCATTAATCCCTTTCATTAATCACTTTCATTAATCCCTTTCATTAATCTCCGTCAGGTCTTCATTCTGTACGACCTCTTCGTGTTTTCGTTACATTTGTAGCTCTATTTTTTCTTTCTGGCTTATGTTAATAATCGTATTCTTTTAACACAAATTTAAATAAACCATATAGCTATGCCGATGTTTAAAATAATATATGATTGTCTGGTGGTGGTTGTTTGCGTTCGCCCGATGACTAAAGTATTCTAGAGTATTTGTAGACTGTAGAATTCCTCTTCGTTATACGTCCTTAAAAGGGCGTTAGGTGGACGTGTCTGCGTTGTGTTGTAGTTTGCAGTATAACTGTTATATTTGCGCCTTTCGGCCCAACACATCCGACTTCAGCGCGAGATTTTTGAGTACCGGGTTGTCTTCCCTCTTCGATCCCTGCTCGCTTGGCCAGACTAGACAGGTTAGTCTGTTACTAGAGGCACCACGGAGAGGTGGAGCAAGGTCTGGATGGTTTTCGTTCACCGATCCTGGCGCAAGCCATCAGCTGTGGGTCGCTGACAACTTCCAACTCTGGTGCTGGGAGGCGCGCCTTTGCCTCCAAATGATTGTCTAAGTTTCGTTTGGGATGTAATTCATCATTGATGACCAACTTCATAAAAGAACGTTTAAAGATTGGTTTGGTAACTGTGACTAAAAGTCGCCCGTATGCAATAAGTGTACCTTCAGTTTATTTATTTTGATATAATTGTAATTTCACAGTATTTTAGAATCGTAGCCATGAACTTGATATATTTTTGTTATTACTCTTCTAAGATATCCAAGGTCGAGGGTTCGATAAGCCTCGGCTAGAGACTAGAGTCAAGATGCGTTACGATGACAACTTCCTGTATGTGGGCGTGTTCTTGGAGGAGCCTGATGTGTGGGCTAATGTTACTTTGCATGATGGGACAGGTAGGTTGTAGGGATAGAAATATAGAAGATAGTTTAAAGAATGTAGTTTCATAACAAGAATTATATACCAACTACGAGATTAGATACACGAAGTGGGTCTGATCATTTGACGAAGATTGACGTTTAGATGAAAGTGTTAAGAGAGAGAGAGAGAGAGAGAGAGAGAGAGAGAGAGAGAGCGAAGTAAGACCAACGGGGAAAAAATATAGTTCAGAGAATGGAATCAAGAGATCGATCAATTATTTAGTCAGGATGTACTAACAAGGTAAAAGGTAGGAAAGGCTACATGTTCAGTACAGTCAACAATATATGCAGAAGCTGGTATCAGAGGCGACACAGATTTCGGGAAAGTTTAAGTAGAGAAATAACGGTCACTTTACCTCAAAATCGGCACGGCGTAATACCGACCACATTACCCCAAAAATCATGTGCCGAAGATCTGTAAAATTTATGGTCACTAACACCATATTCCCTATACGCCACTTGGCGTGACGGGGGTACTTACCTCAAAATGTGAATTTTTACAATATGTTATAATCGTGGCCTTGAGCTTAATACATTTTCTAATTAACATTACTCTTGTAAGACATACAAGACCACTGGTTGGACAAACCTGGGCTGGAAGTTAGAATCAAGAGGCACTACGATGACAACTTACTGTGCAGAGGCCGGTACTAGACACGACACACAGATTTCGGGAAAGTTTAAGTAGAGAAATACCGGTCACTTTACCTCTTATATGACCCTTTGTGTCTTGTCAGGCAGTCTAGTGGAGGTATTTGTGTATTTTTGTTAGGTTTTGTTTTTGTCGAACAGCTTCTCTCGTGACTAATTCTACCAATGTTTGACAAACACACGCGGCCACGGAATGAACAAGTCAGGCCCACTAATCCACAGGGTTTTCCATCCTTTTTCATGAGTCTTTTCTCTTCTAAGACCTTACCTCTAACCGTGAAGGATAAGTACGATGATGACACCTTCCTCCTCTGCTGAATTACATGGTATGGAAATGTTGACATTTGTATTTTGGACGACATCGTAAATGCTGATAGGAAGCTGTCTGAGAGTGATAATAAATGTAGCAAGCCATGATACCGACGAAGAACATAAACATGAAAGGCATATTAGACGCCCACAACAATTCTGAATTACATCCACCAGAAGTTAATTAAACGATTGCAAATAACTTTCGACTAAATATAATAAAAGAGAAAAGAGACGACTTTATAACATATATATATATATATTAGCGAACTTGTACTTAAATTTATACGATATAAATTAGTATGAATAAATCAAACTGCAGAAACATCAAGAATACTCGTTTTCCCTCGACGCTGTATAACACAAGAGAATTGTGAAAAGCGTGTATTTTGTTATCATCAATGCAATAATTAATTGTAATGGCTTCTCAAATGTTAAACAACATTCATACCCTGCAGAAACTCACCGAGCTGGCGTGTCTAAACGTCTACTCCAGGCAGAGAGAACTCGGGTTCAAAACGCAAAAGATGCGGTGGTGATTTGTCAAAAATAGGAAACATTAATCCGTGGTTTCTTCATGGATAAGCTGCGATAGCTCAGTGGTTAGTGAACTGGACTGCAAAGGACAAGAGGTAGGGTGCGATCCCAACCGACGGCTTCCGGTTCACCCAGCCTTTAATGGGTACCGCATTTTTTTCTGGGAAAAGTAAAGCGGCACGGGCGTAATACCGACCACATTACCTAAAAAATCATGTGCCGAAGTTCTGTAAAATTTATGGTCACTAACACCATATTCCCTATACGCCACTTGGCGTGACGGGAATACTTTACTTTTTTTTTTTTCTACTTCTTCATGGCGTTATCCTCCCCTGATCTCTTAGGTAGCGAGATCCAATGTCTAGCCCTCTCGTATAACGGCAGTAAACAAAAGGTCCGGTGTGCACTCGCGCACGTTAAAGGTCCCTTGGCAGTTAACATCGAAAAGAGTAGGCCATAAATATGGTCGCTGCCCGGGCATAATTGTCAACAAAAACTGACATACACCGTGGATCCCAGGACGACCCACGGAGTTCGTGCACAAATGTCAGGATTCTCCTCGGATTTTCTCAGGATTCTAGAGGGGGTGTCGGTGCACCTATGGATTTGTCTGGTGTGCAGAGATGATGGGTCTAACAACAAACAAACCCATCATATCACTTTGATGATTGTTTCAAATACAGAGCTCATTTGTCAAGGACATTTGTGTTACTAAGTTTCCAGCAGTTCTCAGCCGGTGGTTTGCACTGCTCATTGTTTTATAGAAGTACAGCCACAGGAAGATGCGGGTCCTTAAGTGTTGACCTGGAGTAGGGCACACCCCCCCCCCCCCCCCCCCCCGTCCCTACTTCCCCTTGTAAAAAATAACATAAAATAAAAATATATATATATTTTGAAAACCACTCTATTGAGAGAGCAATAATTCTGACAGATGTTAGGGACAGAGAAGAGCACACCCGTTTCATACGCTACCCCCCCCCCAGGTTAGTAGAGATATTAAGTTCATATTTCTAATATTTTGATATCGAAGCTCCACATTTTCTTTGTCATGTTCATTGTTATTCGTGACTATTTATAAATATGTTGTTATATCCTTTCTTCACAGTTTACCAAGACAACTCCTTTCAGGTAAGAGTTTACACCTGCCGTTTTATTTAATGTTTTGACACTTTCATCTCTGTGTACTCTGTAGTTACGTTGTTAGAATACTATGACGTTTTACACAAAAGTTCAGATGTTCTTCTTCCGGGTCATCACTCAATTAGATTCTCAATTTGATCGAGAACGTTTTTGATGTCTTTATCGATTTATTTTTTTTCCAGACCAGCCTTAGAACTTTAAGAGTGGAACTTTCTCTCAAAATCTTTAGAGTCAGTCTATGTCAAAAATAGATGTGAAATGAATTGAGTTATTGAGTTATTTGCGGGTCATCATCGTTGCACTCTGAACATGTCCATAGGTGCTCAGATCCCCTCCTCAGCAATTCCCGCAGTGTCCAGCGACTGACGACTCCAGTTCTATGTTGGTTGATAAGTCTTCTTACACGGCCACTAAGTTTCTCATTTCTGGCTGTTCCCATCTTAACTCCCATTTCCATCATCCGAAGAAGTGACGTGGATCTGTGTTTGTCGAAGTCCTGTGCTCTTCCCACATCTCGGAGGGCATTGATGTCCGCCCGATCCATTGGTTGCCCGTCCTCAACGACAGCGCAGCTAGCCAACCTGTCCGCTCTTTCATTTCCCGTACCCCCCGCATGTCCAGGGACATAGACAAAGGTGACCTTACGTATTTTGGATTTCTGCAACGACTCTACCCATTGCATGCGTACAGAGTGAAATGAAGGCATTAAAGAAAGATGAACCGCCTATATCAGTATATGAAGTACGAACAAGCACGGCACAAAAGACATTACATTATATTCAAAGTCAACGTAATTCAACGAGCGTCAAAGTTAAAATAAATAAAGAATCCATAAAAGTGTCTCATTACACAACATGATGTGGGTATCTTTTACTTTGTAATTTTTGAACTTGGTGTAGTGGGTCTCCTGCAGCAGCTATACTTGATATATGTTCAACGTTAGTGGTAACAAATGTCATATTATTTGATCACAATACACCCCGTTCTGCAGCACCTTTTCTTTAAGGCACAGATTAACGTGCTACCATTTTTTTTTTCAATCTTTAATTTTTTATGTGTAAAAGTTGTTCGATAACAGTAAGTCACAGGAAAGACAAGTTTGCTTATAAACAACTCTGATATAAAGAAATATAAATTCAAATCAATTGTTCAAAAAACATTCCCGAAATAAATGCAGACTCGAGTCAGATTCACTGGACCAGTGCACACCATATGCAGTTTGTGTTTGTTAAGTGAATACTGAAAAACAGGACAATTCCGTTCTTTTTCTAATTGAAAATTTCATATGTTGAAGTAACCCTTTCTCCCACCCCCACCTCCCTTTTCCTCCTGACTAAAAATAAAAACATGGCGTGGAAACTGGTCTTGTCTGCTGATTGCTCTCGCAAGCCGCCGAAACTGTTTTAACATCTAAAAACCAAATGTCTACCAGATATCTGGATCTTCGGACAGAACAAGATGGCAGAGCTAAGAAATGTAATGAAAATGTAATTCTAATGTTACACGTAGAATCTTAGCTCAGAGAGAGTCAAATGTTACACATTTCAGCTTTAGTTCATTGAGTTCAAGTGTTGTATGTTAGTTCAATGCGTAATGCGATACACCCATGTGTCAACTAATTTGCAAGAGAGGAGAAAAAGATCGCATATTATATCTCCCCTTAACGCTGAGATTCTTTACTGCATTCTGTTCTGATCCATCTGTGTACACGAATCCATAGGTCTTGTTACCAAGTTCTTCATCCAGGAAGCTGAGAGTTATTGTTTTTCACTGTAGTCTATTGGGAGCCGCGATAGCTCAGTGGTTAGTGAACTGGACTACAAAGGACAAGGGGTAGGGTTCGATCCCAACCGACGGCTTCCGGGTTCACCCAGCCTTTAATGGGTACCGGATTTTTTTCTGGGAAAGTATAGCGGCACGGGCGTAATACCTACCACACTGCCCCAAAAATCATGTGCCGAAGGTCTGTAAAATTGATGGTCACTAACACCATATTCCCTATACGCCACTTGGCGTGACGGACTACTTTACTTTTTTTTTTTTTTTAACGCTGAAAGACAAATCAAAAGAAGAAAATAAACGTATTGAGACCATTAGTGACTTTGACAGCAAAGAAAATGCTAATTAGGAAAAAAAAGAACTAAGATATACACGTTATGATAGCAGAAAAAGCAATTTTATAGTCTTCCTAGGTGTATAATGTAATTTTTGTTTTGTTTTTAGAGTGTCAGGTCGGGTAATGTTACCTGCTACTGTATGCAGTAGACAGTACAATCTGCGGCTGCCCTGCTGCCTTGCAGTATGCTCAGGAGAGTAAAAGGCTAATGGAGGGTACCCTGAAGTAAAATAACCCCACTGCCGTATGTGTGAGACTTTTTAGTCAAAGGCTTGCCGAGCCAACCGTAAACAAATCGACGGAGGCAACAGAAAACCACCGCCGTAATTTCTTTGTACAATCATGAATCGCCACAATAATAAAGTTCACGACAACAACGTTAAGCAGGATTCCAAAGAATACCCTCGTTCGGTAGGTGACATCATGTGCTACAGGTGATACCCGATCATCATCAAGCTACTGTAAGCAAAATAAAAAAAAACAGACAGACGGTAGGTACTTGGAATGTGAGAACAATCAGGTAGAAAGGAAAACTGGAAAACATCAAATAGGAAATGACAAGGATGAGTTTACATTTATTGGACTGTGTGAAATGAGATACACTGGATCAGGGGAGATATATTCTGATGAATATAAAATAATATATTCTGGAGGTACTAACACCAAATGGGAGTAGGTATCATCTTGGATGCACAAAGAGCAAGAACAGTGAAAGGCTTTTCGGCAATATATGAGTCATTTAGTGAAACTGAATGGAAAGCCAATAAATAGTAATCCTATACAAGTTTATGCACCAACAGCAGCCTGTCTAGCGGAAACAATTGATAAATTTTACGACGAGTTTAATACATTATAGTGACAGAAATAAAAAAAAATGACTCAGCCTTAATAACAAAAAGACAGAAGTAATGGTAACAACAAAGAAAAAGACATCACCTCAGTGCAAAATAAAGACAGGTGGAACAAAAATAAAACAGGTAAATAATTTAAATATTGGGAACATCGTTAACCTCAGATGGTAGATGTACAACATAGGTGAGATGCATAATGGCTCAGGCAAAAGCAGCTTTCCAAAAAATGAGGAAGATACTGTGCAATCCATTTTTGACAATATAAACCAGAAAAAGAGTTCTTAAATATTATGTATACCCAGTCTTAACATATGGATGTGAATTATGAACAATCAGACAACAGACAAGAAAATCACTGGAGGCTGTAAAAATGTGATTTACAGAAGAATGTTGAGAGTACCATGGGCAGCTAAGAAGAGTAATGGAGATGTTCTGAAGAGGCCAAAGCAACAAGAGAGTTAATTTCCAATATTAGGAAGAAACAATCGTAATTTTTTGGCCATGTAATGAGAAGGGAACAGCTAGGATATATCGTAACAACTGTAAAAATCGAAGGACGAAGAGATAGAGGGAAGCAAAGAGAAAAGATACCAGACAGCTTATGACAATGGCTTGGCAGAAGGTCAACAACGGAAATATTCCTGGTTGCAGTTTCCTCATATTCCAAGTCCGGTTTGTTGCAGGAGCTACTGAGTTCAGTGCTCTGTGCACACCGTGAGCTGCGTGTTTTATCCGTTTTGATCATGTCTGATATTCAGTTGTTTACGATGAATGGCTGATATCCGAAGCTGGCTGTGTTCACTTTCTGTGCGGTTTCGCCTTATGTCTTTTGCGTGTGCTGAGACTACTATGATGGGGACTACAGCTACCTTTCTTTGTTTGGGAGATGAGTTAGCAATTCGGATGATTCCACTGGCACGGGCGGTTGAGCAATTATGGATTTTAATTCGTTTGCAGTGATACCGGGGCCTTCCATAACCAAATAACAAATAACACTCAGTCACACGTGCACACAAATAAATAAGCGTGTATATGGCATATATAATACGTATACAGTTCTTTGTAAATTTTCATACTGCATATCTTATTTTGTTCTAGCTTCTAGTGGACACAAGACAAAGCAACGTCAAGTAAGTCTATCTATAAAGTCTGTCTATAAAGTCTGTCTGTAAAGTCTGTCTGCAAAGTCTGACTATAAAGTATGTCTATAAAGTCTGTCTATAAAGTATGTCTATAAAGTATGTCTATAAAGTCTGTCTATAAAGTATGTCTATAAAGTATGTCTATAAAGTATGTCTATAAAGTCTGTATGAAAAGTAAAATGGAGAGTAAAGTCCCCCCCCCCCAAAAAAAAAAAAAAAAAAAAAGTGCAAAGATTTCAAATTTAAACAAAATTTGGCTCAATTTTCTTACTACAGGGAACACAGTTAACTGAAGTATATCTATCTTTCGTTCTCCTTAAGTGTTGTCTCTATCTGCAATGTAGTTTCCTGTATAATTTTAATTGTTAATTCTTACAGTGACCCATAGAGTTTTGTCTGTAGTGGTGCCTATGGGCGAATGGTTTTCCTCAGTCTACTATATTAGTACAGTCTTGAAGTACGTGTTCAGAAGTCTGGGGCGCCTGTCCACATGTACATGTGGCTGAGGTGCCGATCTTGAATTGTGTTTACATGTGACTGTGGAGTCGATTGTGCCCTGTTTTGAGGCGTATAATGATAACTTGTTCTCATCTTTACAGATTATGACATTATTTGAAGTTAACTCATTGGCGTGAAGGACAAGATAGAACAAAAGTTACGTTATAATGTGATCAAAGAAAGTTATCACCTCACAAACACTTTCATTGCTGTTTTAGAAATGTGACAGCGATGGTGTCTTCTAATCCGCTCCATTTTAAAATGGGGTAACGACTGAGAGGGGTTTAAGTTTAATCAGTGTACATGTTCTACTTTGTTAGTTTATGAATTTGAAACGTTTATTTATTTATTTGGAGATGTTGCTTTACAGAAGATATATTCAAATATTGTTTAAAATGTCACTTCTATGAGCTGAAGATGTTTTGTTCTCATCTAACAATTTAAGTTCTTGCTTCTTCAGCTAAACACACACGTGTCGTTTACAACTTTAGGGGAAGTGAATGATTACAATTTGTTGCAGTAAGCCACAGTAAACATTAAGAGAACTGGCTTCTAAACACCATTCTACAGAGCTATAATAAAAATTATATGTCCATGTCAAAAGACACAGCAGCCTGGAAAGAACAATAATGGAAGACATGGTTCCTAGGCGACGTTTCAGAGGCAGGCTAGGAAGAAGTTGATTTAAAGACATCAAGGAGACCCTGAACATGACAACAGAGGAAGTGGGAGATCAGGTTAGAGACAAAGATTCTTTCTGAAGGGCTGAAGTGAATGCAACGTTCTGTGGGAGATGGCTAGAGACAGAGATTCTTTCTGAAGGGCAGAAGTGAATGCAACGTTCTGTGGGAGATCAGGTTAGAGACAAAGATTCTTTCTGAAGGGCTGAAGTGAATGTGACGTTCTGTGGGAGATCTGGCTAGAGACAGAGATTCTTTCTGAAGGGCTGAAGTGAATGCAACGTTCTGTGGGAGATCTGGCTAGAGACAGAGATTCTTTCAGACGGGCTGAAGTGAATGCAACGCTCTACAAAGGACATACGACCTAATGATCAAGTTACCGAATTTGGAAGTGAAGAGACTTTCCCCCTCAACCAACGAGCCATGTATCTTTTTATTTTTCCAGCTGGGTCGACTGTCAGGCTTGGATGAAACCCTGATAAATATATCGCCTAGTCAGCACGCTAACCACCTCGCTACGGACACTCTCACAACTAACCTCACATGCACTAATAGGGAGCTGGGTGGTATAGTGGTAAGACGCTGGTCCCTGGACAAGAAAGTGACGGGATTTTTCTCTTGAATCCGTACTTTTCTCATAGCATTATCCTTTCCTGATCTCTGGCAGATACGATGCACGCTCTTTTTAGGGAGATCCAATGCCTTCTCTGTGTAGGGAGATCTGATGCTCTCTCTGTGTAGGGAGATCCTGGCTCTTTCTGCAGGGTGATCCGATGCACGCTCTGTGTGGGGAGATCCGACGCACGCTTTGTGAAGGGAGAACCGATGCCCTCTATGTGTAGGGAGATCCGATGCCCTCTCTGTGTAGGGAGATCCGATGCACGCTCTGTGTAGGGAGATCCGATGCACGCTCTGTGTATGGAGATCCGATGCATGCTCTGTGAAGGGAGATCCGATGCCCTCTCTGTGAAGGGAGATCCGAAGCCCTCTCTGTGAAGGGAGATCCGATGCCCTCTTTGTGAAGGAGATCCGATGCCCACTCTGCTAAAAACTCTGCTCAGAGATCCCGAGTTGACTCTGTGCCCGTGAGCAGTTTAAAGTCCTAAAAGGTTAAACATCAGGAAGACTTGGCAAAAGTGATTTGAGATAACTACACAACATAGGTAGTCTGTAGATTTACAGTAAACCAATGATGAATAGTGTGTACTAGACTTGGGGCACTCTGCGAAGGAGGAACTTTGCTTTTGCCCTATAAGGGCGCATAAACTAATGGTTCGTTTTGTTCGTGGCGAAGGAAAAGAAGACTTCAACAAAACAACCACTCTTTGACTTAGTACATGACAGACTGAACACAATTTGCGGCTCAATAAACACAAATATAGATAAATACGAGAGAAAACTAATACGACGATTTAAACAATTGATGTTAAATCACCAAAGGTACCAGGACTGTGTAAATATATCTGGCTCCCTGATAATTGTCAAAGTTAAAGTAGACTTGCTTCAGATCGTTATAACTCAGTAGTAGTTCTTTGAAATAGATGGCCTAAAGTTGTAGTACGCCAAAGTTGGACCGGAGCCTGTTTCACCCACGGAAGCTGGGAATTGAAGAAAGTCATTCGAGTCTCTTTGATGTCACCTCTTCTGTATTTAAAGATGAACGGCCCACATCAAAGCCGGGGTAGATCCGTTGTTGGTGAAGAAGAAAATAAATATAAAATGGTAGTGAGCAAGCTAGGAAATACAAGACAAACTACGTTTCGGCGAAAACCTTCATCAGGTACAACACACTAGACACGTTAATCACAAGATTGCGAGTTAGAAACAAGTGCAACGTGTCAAATACTTGGGCACTATAATAACATTAGATGGAGGATGCACCACAGAAATAAAAAGCAGAATTGCTCAGGCCAGAATAGCATTTTAGAAAATGAAAAACGTCTTATGCAACAAGTCTATGCCAATAGAAGTGAGAAAGATCGGTACATATAGAACCAATTCTGACCTATGAAAGCAAATCATGGATAGTAGACAAACAAATGAAAAAGACGATCGTGAGGCCACAGCTATGGGATTTCTCAGAAGAATGTTGAAAGTTCTGTGGACAGCTAAAAAGACCAATGAGGACATCCTCAAGAGGCCAACAAAAAAAAAAGAGAGCTCTTAAAAAACATCAGAAAGAAACAATCAACATTTTTCGGGCACACCATGAGAAGAGGAAAGCTGGAAAACCTGGTTATATCTGGCAAAATACAAGGAAAGAGAGATTGCGGACGATAAAGAGAGAAGATACTACATAGATTGGTGTTATGGCATGGAAAAACAGTCAACAACAGAATTATACGATGCACGGTGGATAGAAAATGTGGAAGGACAAGATCGCCTACGCCAACCGGTATGGCACATGATGATACGTGCTTATCTCCTGCTATTAATGAACTGGTCTACTATGGACAAGTTGAATATTTTTCCATGTCCGATCAGCTTCTAGGTTCATGGTACCGATACTACCACAGATGTCTAATTAACATTTATAATCACGATGTATGTATGCAAAGATATTAGATGTATGATATAATATGTTCAAAATTTGTCTTCATCTAAGAAGTTTCACTAATGGAACTGACCGACCTAAAATGTGAAAGATTCATAGATATAAAGATGTAAAAGTAAATGATGATCTTAAAGTGTTATGGTCTACAACGTACTTAGCAAGTAGAATTCCTTGAAGATAGTTTAGTAGGATTTAGTATTGGATTTAGGAAAAATAGCAGGACAAAAGTCATGGGACGCACCAAATGGCAGCTTATTTATATTCAAGCTATGGACTAAGCAATGTTTACATTGAACAACACGATTAGTTTATTGCGGCGAGTTGGCAGATTTTGAAAATGTTTTCAAGGGTTTGAACATAAATGTTTGTTCACAGTTCGTTAACCTTCGCTGTAGATAAAGTCGTTAATTCGTTTCGGACGTCTGTGACCTTGGTAGCTAAGGACCTAACTTGTGCAAACGGATGGCATTGGCAAGGATCATTTTGAATCTTTGAAGTGGGCTCATTTTGTGTTTCACTCAAAAGCATATGTGCTTTTTTAACAAAAGACTTTTTTTGGGGGGACTCAATGAGATATCCCCGATGGAAGAATAAATTGTACTATTAGTCCCATAAATGATTCGCTTCAGAGGTTTATGATGTAAACAAAGCAGTTGTCATTGCAAGTGAATAAGTCCACACCTATAATTGGTCAGGATTGTGTAGCACCAGCAACTTTATAGCGAACACAGAAAACATCACAGGATTGTGCTGTTCTGAAACAGCTATACCATGCTACCCTAGAATTGCCTTTAAGGGATTACTGTGACCACAAACCACTCTCCATGTGTGTGCCACATATTTACACCCCAGAAAGAAATACTGACTATAACAACATCATGTGCCGTCTGTGATATAATGACCAAAGACCAGGAGCCTCCAGTATAATTGATACAACTGTTGCACCAAGCATTTCATCAGCAGAGCCATATCTATGGAATGTTAATCTGACATTGTTCTTGAATGATGTCCAAGTTTAATGAGACATCAGAATCGTGTGGCGCAGCAGCTACAAGAAGGGAGCGGAGAACATCAAGTTCTGCTGCTATAAAGGAGACTTGCCTTGCTATCCCAGAATTCCTTAAATGGATCACTGTAGTTGAAAACTTCTCCTCTTGTGAAACTACACATCCACACTAAGAGTGAATCAGTGAAGGTCACAAAATCATATTCTCTCTGTGTTTTACTAACTACAGGTCATGTGGCTTCTGTTGGATTGGAATGATAACTTACCACCACTGTGTGTCTATATATTTGGAATTGGAGTCATCAATGATGACCTAACATAATCAAGTGCTATGACGATCATCATTTTCGGAGGACGTGAACTCCCATGGTATATGGTGGATAGGCGGCAGGAACCATTGAAGGCTATGTCTGAAAAGTGTTCCTTCTTGCAGTTTCCTCATATTCCAAGACCTGCTTGTTGCAGGAGCTACTGAGTTAAGTGCTCTGTGCACACCGTGAGCTGTGTGTCTCATCCGTTTTGATCCTGCTTCGATATCCCGCTTGTTTACGATGATGATGATATCGTATGACAGGGAACAGTTGGCTGTGTTCACTCTCTGCGCGGTTCCGCCTTATGTCTTTTGGCGTGTACTGAGACTGCTACGATGGGGACTACAGTTACCTTTCTTTGTTTGGGAGATGAGTTAGTAATTCGGATGATTCCACTGGCACGGGCGGTTGAGCAATTATGGATTTAATTCGTTTGCTGTGATACCGAGGCCTTCCATAACCAATAACCAATAAGCCATATTCTGCATGAGAACATTAATCGAAAAGTGCACAGAAGTAAACAAACCAATATACATGTATGTCGCTTCATAGACTACACCAAAGCTTTTTGATAGAGTACACCACAAACAACTTATAGAATACCTAAAAGAGATACATCTAGATGACATGGACACACAACTAATATGTATCTATACTGGAGAAAACTGCAATAATAAATATAACAAAGAGAACTACACCTATTGGCATAAAAAGAGGAGTAAGACAAGGATACATCCTATTACCAAGCTTGTTCAATCTATACACTAAGCAAATCTTTAAAAATATCACAGGGCTGCCAGGCCTACAAATTAATGGAAAGATAATCAAAACCTAAGATATGCTGACGATACTGTACTACTAGCAGAAAATCCTAAAGATCTACAAACAATTACTTAATGAAATAAACATGACAAGCAAAAAATATGGTTAGAATGAATAGCAAAAAGACAAAAATATGATCATAAACAAAGGAAATACTCAAAACCCACAAGTGGATATCAAAATTGAAGGAATATACCTGGAGACAGTTCAGAACTACAACTACCTTGGACACACTATAACCAGTGATGGAAAATGTACAACTGAAATAAACAAAAGAATCACCATCATCATCATCATGTGCCATAACGGTTGGCGTAAGCGATCATGTCCTTCCACAATGCTCTATCTACAGTGCATCGTATGAGTTCTGTTGTTGACTGTTTACCATGCCATGAGACTAAGCTATCCAGTATTTTCTCTCTTTGTCGTCCGCTATCTCTTTTTCCTTTTATTTTGCCAGTTGTAACCAAGTATTCCAAATTTCCTCTTCTCGTGATGTGCCCAAAAAATGTTGATTGCTTCTTTCTGATGTTTTTTAAGAGCTCCCTTTTTGTGTTGGCCTCTTTGAGAACTTTCTCATTGGTCTTTTTAGCTGTCCATGGAACTTTCAACATTCTTCTGAAAAAATCCCATCTCTGTGGCCTCTAATCGTCTTTTCATTTGTTTGTCTACTGTCCATGATTCACTTCCATAGGTCAGAATTGGTTCTATGTAGCATCGATGAACCCTTTCTCAAAACAAAGAATAGGAATGGAAAAAGTAATTTTAATGCCATGAAGAACATACTAACATCAAAACAATAACACCATGCTAAAACTAAGAATAGCAAAATGTTATATCTTCGCAATATTCCTATATGGTGCAGAAACATGGACATTAGACAAGAAAACAGAACAGAGAGATTGAAGCCTTTGAAATGTGGATATATAGAAGAATAGGTAGAATTGGATGGAAGGAAAAGAAAACAAACGATGAAGTCTTAAAACAACTAAAAATGAAAAGAGAGCTACTAAACACAATTCAAACAAGACAAATGCGATTTTTTGGGTCATGTTAAAAGACATAACAGCCTACTAAAAGTAATCCTGGAGGGAAAATACACGGTAAAAGGGACAGACCAAGACTAACATGGGCGAGTAACATCAAAAGATGGACAAATCAGCCTATGACAACCTGCACCATCAAAGCAAGAGACAGAGCAGAATGGTGCTCCATGGTAGCAACCTTCGTTGCGGAGACGACACTCTATTATGATGATGATAAGTTTAGTAGAAAATAAACATCGTGAACGTAATCTGTTACCAATGCAATATAAACTTGAGAGACGACCGATGGTCTTTCGTAATTACTAATGTTTTAAAGGGACAATATTTGGTGATCACGTTAGTAATTTTAAAAATCAACAGAAATAGCTCTTCTACAAATCTGCGAGTGTATGGCTCAACAAGTGACACAAAATGTGCATGCTAATTATTTTCTATATATATTTATTTATATATATATATATATATATATATACATATATATATATATATAATATATATATATATACATGCGCGCACGCACACATCCTTTATCACGTGTTAACTATATACACAAATGATCACGTTGAGCAATTTGTACAAGATAAGCCTGCGAATGTTATGTGTTTATGGCGTAACCTCAAACGAGTGTGTGTGTTTTTTTCGCGTTCGCCAGCTTTCAGCTCTGGTGAAGTCCATCGAGACTAGGAACTGAATTGTGCGTGTTAATCCGTTTTCAAAATGTTACATCTTCTCAATATTCTTGTATGGTGCAAAAACATGGACATTAGACAAGAAAACAGAACAGAAAATTGAAGCTTTGAAAGTGGATTTATAGAAGAATAGGTAGAATTGGATGAAACAAAAGAGACATAACAACGATGAAGTTTTAAAACAACTGAAAATAAAAAGAGAACTGCTGAACACAATTAAGACAAGACAAATGAAATTTTTGGGGCATGTTAAAAGACAAACAGCCTACTAAAAGTAATATTGGAAGGAAAAATACAAGGCAAAAGAGGCAGAGGCAGACCAAGACTAACATGGACGAGTAACATCAAAAGATGGACAAGTCAATCTATGTCAGCCTGCACCATCAAAGCAAGAAACAGAGTAGAATGGCGATCCATGGTAGCCACCTTCGTTGCAGAGAGGGCACACGATGATGATGATGATGAATCCGTTTTCCCCTGGCAGCCGTGTGCACAGGGGCCCCTCGCCGCACATGCAAAAATCCGTCTTCGGAGGTACTCATATTTTTTCCGTCGATGAGTAATTGACATTTCTAACCGGGTCTCGTTGCTGAGACCAGGGGTGGTTGCCGCAAAGAGAGATCACAAATAAAATCCCAACTAGTGCAGCCGGATTTGAACCTCTCTGTCTCCAGACCAATCAGTCCCCAAACGTGCTGTATTAATAATTGCCAGATTAAAAAAAAACTTGTTTCCAACATCAGTTCAGTCTGTGTTATTTACATAAAGATCGTGAGATTAATCTCCCTTTCAGTTACAAGGAAATTACAGTCAATGCTCGAGGGACAATTTCCGATCTGATGATGACAAAGGTAAATAAATATACGACGTTTGTAGATCGACTGATGATAGTGTATGTGTAATAATAAGGTAAATATACGCCGTTGTAGATCGACTGATGATAGTGTATGTGTAATTATAAGGTAAATATACGACGTTTGTAGATCGGCTGATAGTAGTGTATGTGTAATTATAAGGTAAATTACGACGTTTGTAGATCGGCTGATAGTAGTGTATGTGTAATTATAAGGTAACTATACGACGTTTGTAGATGTGCTGATAGTAGTGTATGTGTAATAATATTAATGTAAATATAATCAACATCATCAAGTGCGATGCCGGTTGGCTCTCTCACAACACTTAGTCCTTCACAAATCTCATCATTTCAAGCAGTGATCTTTTGTTATTCCATTTAGATTATTTATTCATTATTTTTTCTCTTTGTTTTCATCTGATCTTCTTTTCCATTAATTCTGCTTGGCTATAGTATTCTTAATGCCTTCTTTCCGTATGACCAATAAATGTAGATTACCTCTTCCTTATGATTTTTGACATTTCTGTTTCTCCAGCTCGTTTTAAAATTCGTTGTTGTAATCTTTACTGTCTCTTGAATTCGTAGCATTCTTCTGATAAAAACCACATCTCAGATGCCTTTAATGTTTTTGTGTGTCTTCCCTGACTCGTTTTCCATACATAGATTAGGTTCGATGTAGCGTTTTAGGACACGTTTTCTAACATTAATTGACAATGATTTGTTACATAAGATGTTTCATTGATGAAATTCTGCCTTTGCTAGTCCTATTCTGCTTCTAGTTTCTGCAGTGCATCTCTGCCATCAGATGTTATTATTGATCGCAGGTATTTGAATCTATGCACATGTTTCAGGATTATCTATTTTTGTTTTACTTCACATTCTAGTCTGTTCGTTTTCTTTCATGTTATCATAGTTTCATAAGTAAATATACGAAAGTTGTTATACTTAAGTTGATTAATACTACACGTTGAACATCAGTTCTCCCAATTCTTGGGGTGTTTAATAATACGTGTGAGGTAGTTGGGCATATTGATTAACTGTTTCAAACACTTGGAGTGCCTCGCTTTCTCTCTCTTTATAAGACTTTCAGTATAGTGTATAGACAGATAGGCAATACAGACAGTTGAATGGACTGATGGGCAGAGAGATAGAGAGAGAGAGAGGAGAGAGAGAGAAATGAAAATATATAAACGTACACACACACACTCGACTAATGCAAAAGCTTACCTTCGACTTACACGAATTTTAATTACATAAATGAATTATTATGATGAAATATTTATGAAATTATAAACTGATAACTTTCTTCTAATCTCACACTTACTGATAAACTTTCTTCTAATCTCACACTAACTGATAACTTTCTTCTAATCTCACACTTACTGATAACTTTCTTCTAATCTCACACTTACTGATAACTTTCTTCTAATCTCACACTTACTGATAACTTTTATTCTAATCTCACACTAACTGATAACTTTCCTCTAGTCTCAAACGAACTAATAATGTTCTTGTAGTCTCAAACGAACTGATAACTTCTTCTAGTTTCAAACGAACTGATAACTTTCTTCTAGTCCTCAAACGAACTGATAACTTTCTTCTAGTCTTACGTGGACAGTGGAGAGCCACTAACTTTCTGGGAAAGCGAAGCCATGTCTGAAGTCTACGTGAAGGGAACTCTCAACAACCCTAAAAGAAAAGGTAACACTTATTGCAAAATGAAATCTTTTCTCTAGCGGTCAAAACTGTTTAGAAAGATGCGAAATCAAACGATGAAGTCTTAAAACAGCTGAAAATGGAAAGAGAACTACTAAACACAACTCAAACAAGACCAATTTGATTTTTTAGGGCATAGTAAAAGACACAACAGCCTGCTAAAGGTAATCTTGGAAGGAAAATACAAGGTAAAGGCGTCAGAGGCAGACCAAGATTAATATGGACGAGTAACATCAAAAGATGGACAAGTCAGCCTATGGCAACCTGCACCACCAAAGCAAGAGACAGAGCGGAATGTCGCTCCACGGTAGCAACCTTCGATGTGGAGATGGACAAGTCAGCCTATGGCAACCTGCACCATCAAAGCAAGAGACAGAGCGGAATGTCGCTCCACGGTAGCCACCTTCGATGTGGAGATGGACAAGTCAGCCTATGACAACCTGCACCACAAAGCAAGAGACAGAGCGGAATGTCGCTCCAGCAAGAGACAGAGCGGAATGTCGCTCCACGGTAGACAACCTTCGCGTTGACGTCACTCGATGATTAAAAACTCTTTGGCTTTCTCCTGGGTCGTTTTGCCTTTAAACGTAAAACTTACGTACAACGTATCTCGTAATGAAACATAAGTGACGTCCCCAGAGATTCCTAAGTGACAGTGCAAAGTGGTCGTAAAAGTTGAACTCATAGCCCCAGTACATAACAATAGTTATGTATACATATTCTAATATATAATATTGTTGAGAAATGTGATTTGCAGTTGATGATATTAATTTTGCTAATCCTTTTCATCTGATCTCTTTGGCGCGTTCACAAATGTACTTTTCCCCTTTTCGACAACGAATGTTCTGATATATTCTTTCTACCCATGTAATATATTGTGACAACTGGGAAATTGAGGGATGAAGAAATAGAAGAAAGAAAAGAGAAAAGATACCAGACAGCTTAAGAGAATGACTTAGCATAAGGTCTGTTTATAACAGTCGAGAACATTCTTCGATAAGAGGCTATGTGTTAAATTTGCCATTACTGCTCTGTCTGTCTGTCTGTATGCCTGTATGCCTGCCTCTCTCTCTTTCTTAGTTATTGTGTGCAAATTATGTTTTTATAAAAACTAATGCTGCTTCCGTAATTGTTTGGGATGTAAAGTATTAAACATCATCGTGTGAGATGAAGGAGACCAGCATATTCCACGCTATTATTGCCTTTACTAACACTGCAAGTCAGGTACATATTTTATAGCTGTATTGATTGAAACGTGTTCGCCGAGGACAGTTGAACCTCGTTTTTGAGTTATGGAGTCGGCGAGCTACCATTCCGCCTTGCAATTATTTGAAAAACAAACTTGTATTAAAAAAAAACACACACACTTATTGTTATCTTTCGACTGCGCGAAACAATATAATTGTGAACTACATGTACATTTTTTCAGTGGGTCAAAAATTATGTGAGTATCTCATTCATTCAACCATTAGTCACGTGACAGTCATTGGAGCACTCTTGATGACGTGTTTATATTTACTTCCAATTTCCACAATTAAGAGCTGTTTTTTTTAGTTAGTTAATAATTAGCTAGATAGCATCTTTCTTAGTTAGTTAATTCATTAGTTATTAAATATCATCTTGTTCAGTTAGTTATTTCATTATTAGTTAATTGAGTAGCGTCTTTCTGAGTTAGTTATTTCATTAGTTAATTAAATAGCGTATTTCTGAGTTAGTTATTTAATTAATTAGCTAGATAACATCTTTCTGAGTTAGTTAATTCATTAGTTAATTAAATAGTAGCGTCTATTTGAGTTAGTTATTTCATTAGTTAATTAAATATCGTCTTCTTAGTTATTTAATTCATTAGTTAATTAAATAGCGTCTTTTTGAGTTAGTTATTTCATTAGTTAATTAAACAACGTCTTTCTTAGTTAGTTTATTTTATTAGTTAATTACTGAAGGGAGGTCAAAAGTAATGCACACCACTTTTTTTCTCGGAAACTATTCGGGCAAAATGTGTGTGAAATTTTTTCACAGATTGTAGCTGAACATCCCCTTTACACTACCTATTTTTCAACATAATCTCCGTCCAAGCGTATTGCCTTACGCCAACGCGAAACTAGGTCATGAATGCCTCGTTTGTACCAAGTTTTGTCCTGCTCGCGTAGCCATTTTTTAACTGCACGGATCACATCCTCATCATTGTCAAAGTGTTTCCCACGCAGGAATTTTTTGAGTGGTCCAAACAGATGGAAATCTGAGGGAGCCAGATCAGGGCTGTAAGGAGGATGGGGCAGTACAGTCCAACCAAATTGTTGATTGCTTCCCGTGTTACCAGACTTGTGTGAGGCGTGCATTGTCATGTTGAAGCAACACATTTGCAGATGGCTTATTAGGCCGAACTCTGTGGAACCGATTTTTGAGTTTTGTCAGTGTATTGATGTAAGCTGTCGAGTTGATTGTCTCACCTCTTGTCATTACATCAACAAGAATCACACATCAATGTCCCAGAAGACAGTGATCATCACCTTTCCGGCTGATGAGAGTTTTTGATTTTTTTTCTTTTGGTGACTGCGGATGATGTCATTCCATTGACCTGCATTTTTGTTTCAGGCTCATAATAATGTGCCCACGTTTCGTCACCGGTAACATTTTTGACAAAACATTTCTCCTTCAACACCGAAACGCTCCAACAATTCAGAACAGAATGTTTTCCTTGAACTCTGTGATCATTTGTTTAGGCACCGAGGAACCCGTCGAGCGCAAATCTTGAATATCCGAGAGTTTTAAAAATTGCGGTTGCACTTCCCTTGCTGACTGTAAGCTGTAATGCCAATTGCTGACTAGTGATACGCCTATCTTACGAATAATGGCATCAGCCCCGTTTAACATGTCTGTGCTGGTAGCCGAGGCAACACGTCCAGAACGCGGTAAATCATGCAGCTCCACTCGTACACTTTCTGCAGCTTTAATTCTCTGAACCAGCGACTAACTGTGCTCCTATCGACTGCAGAACATTTGTACACTGCACACAGTCGTTTTATGAATGTTTGCCACAGTTTCTTTTCTACGCAACCAGAAATTCTATGACAATTCGCTGTTTGTAACGGACATTGTTGACAAGCCCCATTTTAACGGTTCATAGATTGCGTAATATTTTTCAGAATGCTGTGCAATTTGGTACAATAATTGGAACATGTCATATTCCAAGTGTGCAAAATTTCATATTCCTATCTTTATTATTAGCCGAGAAAAAATTGGTGTGCATTACTTTTTGACCCCCCTACGTAA